>CABFVX010001680.1:0-20645 GCA_902151425.1 Timema shepardi | reverse complement strand
GGGGGGGGGGGGGACCTTGCTACAGGCAGTCATATTTGGCATAACTATATTGTCTTTATTTTTATTCCCTTCTCATTTGATTGTAGTTTAGTCTTCTATGACGACTTGCTTCGGTGTTATTTTTTGGTCTTAACCTAAATTATAGTCCATTATTTTGATATTGTTATTTGTAAAACTTGGAGGTAATGAATGATATTGAAATATAGAGTTTGATATTACTAAGCGACTGTAAGTGGTAAATGTTTTGTGCATATTAATGTTTGATTTCTCTCTGAATATGTTAGTAAACAGTTAAATACACAATAGAAGTAAATCGTTAAATACACAATATGAACTAAAAATGTAAGCAGTTTTGTCCTAGTTTTTTTAAATGAATACTAATTCAACTAGTATTTAAATAAATAATATCAACGCTTTTTGAGAAAAAAAAAATAACCTCACCTTTTACATGTCTCTTATGATTACTTATAAACAGATATTTAAAAAAAATATGTTAATATTGTCTTCAAGCCTATAAAAGCCATGAATAAATACACACATTAAAACTGTGGGTGCACCACTACACACGTATTTAATACTTGAAGTGGTGGAGTGAAAGGGGGAGGTTCGTCATCCACTTTGGCAAGTGTAAGAATAATATTCTACTAGCAGACAAAGCTCCTGGGTTTGACCCGTATTCAATTATGGGAACGGGATCCCTACCGCTATATGAAATGTAACCATTGCATTGACAACAAAACGAAAAGAGAAGTAGTGTTCACAAGGAGTTTGGACTAGACCAGCTGTTTTTAAGGAATGGTTCTGAATGGTTAACATTATCTTTATGGAGTCTCTTAAGACATGATACATTAGTAGTATTTTCAATCCAACGAACCACTAAATTAAAGTTCACATTGTCTTTATTGTACACGGGCCGGAGAAAATTCATTCTCGGGCCGTATGTATGGTACATCTGACCTATGGAAAGGAATCTCAATCGAATAAGATATACTAGAGAGATTGAGTTTACATTATTTGAAAATAAATTGTTGTTCAATGAGGAATTGGACTGGCTTGAGAAAATCACTGGATGTATTAAAAGAATTGTAGTTAACACTTTGAAACCATTGGTACAAACTCATGCCTGAATACCTAGCTTTGATATAAATATAAATTACACTCTATATCATTGCTGAGGGAACTGCAGAAAACTTTATCTTAGTTCTCTCTCAGTTAACTGTCGCGCCTCGCTCTCGGTTATGTCTGAAGGTGATGTGTTGGATTAAGAAGGAGCTACTGGCAACCTCAGCTGACTAGTGTTGCGAAACTTGTCTTATATTTGAGGGGAGATTGACTACACGAAACAAGATAATACAAACCCTTTTTTCCAAAAGTAACCATTCAGTTCCCTCAGATGATATTTATTGTACCTAACCAAAAATGGTAGGTATTTTTTGATAAAGTGAATTTATTTTAAATTTGATAAAAGTAACAAAATATGGTGTCTATGTATTTTTGATTGGGATATACAGTCAACTCTAGATAACTCAGGCCACAATATCTCTGACATCAGATAATTCAGACAAAATTTTCTGAAAATAAAATTGTTTTTAGTAACACGCCAGCCACATGTTGGCAGGCTAAAAATGTTATAGTAGTAGTGTAATGCAGGGGGCTGGCGGAGATCTTGCAACGCAGTGTTACTACTCCTCCCCCGCACATAGACCTACAGTATAGTATTAAGATAATTTGCAATTACTATAGGTCTATCATAAATTTGGGGACCTGGCGGTCTAGGCGTATGGTGCCATACTTCCGTGCTGGGTATCCGAGGTTCAATACGTGGTCCCGGCACAGATTTATCTGATTGCCAAACCCTTCCTTCACCTCTAACAAGAGGTGTATTAATCACATCTTGTGAATGTGGGGAATGCCAGGCCTCCGCCGTGGTTTGGATCCCACGTTAAACTGTAGGTCCTCCCCTTCCCATTCAAGTACCTAGCTGTGTTATTTGTGTATGTTTTTTATCTGATGTATTGGTTACCACATCACATTAAAGTATAATATTACTTAAAATAGAGTATCAGTTTTAATTTTTTAGGTACAATTTTACTTTCCTTCGATAATACAGACTTTCATAATTTGGACAGACCTTCTTCCCCTTTAGTACTGATTTATTGAGAGTTGATTGTATGTAATTTTTTTAAATGTTGTAAACCAGTTTTCATGTTAAAAAAATTATTGGAAAATCTCTAAACCTAAATTAATGTTTTTTTGAGAGTTTTTTAAGATGAAATTTCAAAGATCTATTCATTACGAACTGTCTCTAATGATTTAATTTGATTTGCCCAATGTTAATAATGTCTTATTTTTATTTACCTTACCTTAATTTGTCTTGTTTCTATTTACTTTACCTCAATTTGTCTTATTTTTATTGGCTGGAGCTTATAGTCAATTTTATTTTTACTGGCTGAAGCTTAATCAATTCTATTTTTACTGGCTAAAGCTTAATCTTATTTTTTACTGGATGAACTTTAATCAGTCTTATTTTTATTTGTTGAACCTCAATCAATCTTATTCTTATAGGCTGAAGCTTTCAATCTTATTTTTATTTGCTGAATATTAATCAGTCTTATTTTTATTTGCTGGATCTTTGTTTTTCCTAATTTTATTTGCTCCACCTTAATTTTTGTTTTGGTTTCATCGTAACATTTCAGAAAATTTGGGCAACGAGTTTTCATCAACTGAAGATTGGGACATTGAAACGATTCCCGGTTCTGGCACAAATGTAGGTACTGGTAACGTTTCAGACAAATGGGGTGACGACTTTCCGTCGCCCGAGGATTGGGATAATGAGGAGTACACGGGCTCACTAGCGGATAGCAAGGTATTCACCTCAAGTGGCGGTACCATGGAGCCCGTTCCTACCAATGAACCCCTTGTGGATCTGGCAGCCCAAAACTTATCAAGTAGTGTGGCATCGAGCTCAAGTCAAATGTCGCAGAGCATTGACATCCACCAGGCTCAATCTCAACTGTCACAAGTGAGTCATTTTGACTAGCTTTGTGTCTTCGTTCTTCAATAACTGATACAAATATACTTGGCATTTTGAATTAATTCTTATATTAATGAGAAACGTCATAGTTTTACACTGTTTCCTTTCTTTCCCTCACATTAATTTAAATGGAGTTTGGTTCTCATGCCTAATAAGGGGTGTACAAAGTCAACTTTATCAATTTAAAGCGGAATCAAATTATAAGGATTATTCCAGAAGCCGAATCAAAATTTGAATTGAAAAACTCTTAAGGCGACTGGCCCTTTTCGTTTAGCATGGAAATGCAGCGCCATGGGAACAAATGGTTATCTTCAAGAAATCTTATTATTTTGCAGAAAAAGTTTGTTCAATAATAGAAGCATGTTGACTATGATATACTTTTTATATACTCACTTCTATAATTTTAACAAAGTTCAAATATCACTAATTTTGACATTTTTTCAATAGAAAACTGTCGGCTGCATAACAAAAAATAAGAAAATGTAACACCCAATAAACATTGATACATAATCTTATAAGAGGTGTTGAAAATATTAATATCAAAATTTTACTCATTCTCGAAAAAACTGATATTACCAAACATATGATTTTCCCGCAAGACCTGTTGGCTAGCTAGCGCCATCTACGTTTTTTGTGATCCATCTGTTCTTGTTGGCATGGAAGGATACTTTGGTCGGTTGTAAAGCCACGCCACGCCTTTCACCCTCCCGCCCACCATTCCACAAAATAGGTTTTAGACTTGTACTCAACAGGGCCAAGGGCCTTAAGTCAGGAAGAAAAATATTTTGTAAGAGTCTATGAAGGTCACCTTTGAAATGTGAATTTGGAGTAAAGTTTGAAACATGCGGAGAAAAGTCATAAAGAAGGTTTTTGTTGTCACTTAGCACTATTTTTAAATTTTATATAAAGTGTATTTTGGTAAAAAGAAAGGATTATTTAAAAACAAACCACACCATATTATTTGATCTTTACCTATCTGAATTTATCTATGCTTACATTATCGATTATATATAATTACATTTTCTTAAGTCAGCAACCCGAAGATTGATTTGATGTGATTTATATTCATCTGGGGTTCTCCATTTAACTCACTGTTTTGGCTAGTTAGTGCAGTCTGTACCATCTTGTAGAAATCTCATGAATTAGGGGACTTATGGAAGTGTGATGGTTCCCCATTGTCTTCCACACGCTTTATGAGCGCATCTGAAATGGCTTACCAATTTTGCTGGAAAGGTATTTTCACCTACCTTTCAGGAATTCTTTACATTCCACAATCGACTTGGGATCCACAGATTTACTTCCTCTCCGAAGTAACTTGTGCTACGGATTTTTACTGTTCAAGAAAACCCCATCAATCTCAGCTGTGTTTGAACCCACAAACATAAAGTCCTAGGGTGAACACTTTTTCTCGAGAACACCGATGTCGACATCAACAATCGGTGTTAAAATACTTTTTAGGGGCTGCTCCAAAAATGATTTTATTTTGGTGAGATATTTCAATACTTATAATATTGGTCAGGAGGGATCAAATTTTAGAGTTTCAAATAAGTTTTAATGAACACAAGGGTAAATGTCAAAAATATGTTTGAATCTAGTAAGGATAAATACATCTATTCAGCTGCATTATGGGTCCAAACACTCAATCTAAATGTTATAATATTATTGAATTCTAAAAACTCCACACTGGGTGTCAATTTGTCAAATCTAGAAAACCTCACATTGGGTCATCAATTGAAGAACTCTAAAGAGCCACATGAAAAACACGAGTGAGGCCCCTCTTTTGGGTGGCCTATTGAAGAAGTTTACAAAAATCTTCTCGATGAGCGCTGATTGAAGACTCCTACGTAAAGATGACATATATCTTAACATCTGTCCCTGGCTAGCTCAGCTTCTCTTATCGACACAGTTATCATATAAGGAAATTCCCAATCATATAATAGATATACTTTGATCACTTTTATATAAATTTATTTTTAGAACATATTACTTTATACATTACTACTATAACGATTCACAACTTCAGGTTGTACGATTGACCCGTCCCTACACCATTCACCGTACATAATTAAAATGTGTGGCAACAAGCAACAAACTTAAAGTCCTAGGGTGAAAACGTTTTCCCCGAGTCTGTTCGCCACCCCAGTCACTGCGCGTCTTACTTGCTGTAATAGTCAGTTTGTTTCTCCTTCGTGTATTCTTTAAATTCTGATGGCATCGATGATTGCACCTTAGTGGACTAACAATATCGATCTATCACAGAGTAGTTTGAATTCTGGCTTTCTGCTTGGCTGGACAATGCAACCCCTTTGTACTAAGTAATAGGTGTATTTATCTTAGAACAAAAACTAAGTGCAAAATCAGCTCTTTCCAAAAAACATTCTTGAATTAAAAATTACTTTGTGAATTTAAATAAATACCTATATACAAAAAGTTAGCCACAGTATTGTCCACAAGAATGCAAAAAAAAAACTTTCTCAGCTGATACAGTGTGCCTAGTTACCTCTGATTTTTTTAGTTACTAAACCTCTCACAAAAACGCTCTTATACCTAAAAATATTAATATATCCAACTGTTGTCTATGTTGGCACAATAAAAAACAAATCGATGTAAATCCTTTTGGTATTCTTTTATAGCTCTTTACTAGTTGCAGTTGTTCAGTGAAGCCATCTTTAAGCATTTGCATGCACACCACATCTTTGGCAGACGATAGAGAGTCGAATCATGCTTGTTATCTCTTTGGGACGCACATCCGGGACTTTGTCACTTGTAATTTTATTGTACTGACTAATGTATGTTGTTTTTTTGTTTATTTAAGGTTCACTTGACCCGCAGTGCTCCTTTTCTAAGAGGTTATGTATGAGTCCAGGTTCTTGAGTGTCAGGTCAAAAAGCAAATATAACATAAAATATAAACAGATGCAAAGACAATTATGATACGTGGAAACTGCAAATGCAGGCCGTGTTAATTATAGCCGAATTTTAGGAGTTCCTAAATGATGGCGCATTAAAACCAGAGGTGACGAATGATTTCGCCAACTATCCAAAGGGGGAGAAGGGGTGTGTGCTGATATCAAAGTGCAGTCTGACATAATTTTGTCTATATCCTCGAGTGAACTCAAGCTAGTGAAAAGTTGTGAAATGTGGTGGAAATTGGAAGGGATATATCAATCCAAAAGCCCAGCGAAAAAGACAACCCTTTAGAAGAGGTTAACGCTATAGAAAATGGTGGACATTAGTGATATGTGAACAGTTCTTTTTTACTCTGTGGACAAGTTTAACAACATGGAAGTCACGATCAACCCAGACTTGTTTACGATTGTATTACTCTATAGCTTACCCGCTAGTTTTCAGAACTTTTCATGCGTTATTGAATCACACGACGAATTGCCGACGCTGGACAGGCTTCACATTAAAATCATAGAAGAAAGTGATGCATGAAATGTAACGTTGAGTGCCATGTTTGCATATAAAAATGGCAGCTGGCGCGATAGGAAAGACAAATTTGAAGTGAACAAAAGTGACTGGGCAAAACATAGAAGCGTGCACGTAATACGATTTTTTAAGTGCCGAAAGCCTGGGCATAGGGTGAATGAAGGTCGAAGCAAGGACAAAAAAGGAAAGTTTGAGTTTCAAAGGAAAATTATCAAAGTTCCGTTTGAATAGTTACACAGACGCCTGAGTCACACTAATGCAAAAGACATCGTGGACGCCATTTGTAAAGGTGTCTTGAAGGGAGCTGTGCTGGCGGATTCAACAAGTTGAACTGAGACATTTGCATACGGGGAAAATGGCCAAGGCGCAGTTTACCAGCAAATGAAATCGTCACATAGATATCTTGAATGTGATACACTCAGTTGTATGAGGACCCACGAAGGCAATGTCCATGGGAGGAGCAAAGTATTTTGTCAAATCTATTCACGATATTACCAGATTGTGCGAAATTCTATTCTAAGGTCAAAGGCTGAAGTACTCAAAGCTACTACTGAGTACTTAACCTTTGTTGAGAGCCAAAGGGGTAAAACTGTAAAGTGCTTGCATTCCGACAATGGTGGAGAATACACTAACAAGGAGTTTGACAAATACTTGAAAAGGCGATGGATCACTAGATGGTTGACTTTCCCAACCCAGAGCAGAATGACACAGTGGGAAGAAAGAATATCTCTCTTCTCTATGTTGCTAGGTGCCTTTTGATGGAAGCAAATTTTCCCAATTCCTTTTGGGCAGAGGTGGTCAATACTGCAAATTATCTCTGAAATCGCCTATGAACAAAGAGCTTAGATGGTCAGACACCGTATGAGAAATAGACCAGTGGAGTTGCAGACGTGTCTTCTTTAAGAGTGCTTAAAAGTAAAGTGCTTTACCCGGACAGAGAACCCAGAAGAGGAAAGTTTGACTCTCATGGACAGGA
Organism: Timema shepardi; assembly: GCA_902151425.1. Taxonomy (NCBI): domain Eukaryota; kingdom Metazoa; phylum Arthropoda; class Insecta; order Phasmatodea; family Timematidae; genus Timema; species Timema shepardi. The sequence continues at coordinate 13,204 of CABFVX010001680.1, read as the reverse complement.
AGGGATTTGCCTTGGCTATGCGGATAAGTCCAAGGTGTACCGCCTGTGGTCACCCCACAAAGTGTCAAGTGGTGATAAAGCGTGACGTCAAATACATAGAAGGTGACAAGCCTCATTTGACAGTTGACACTTAAACCGACCGGGAAAGATAAGTGAAGGGCAAAGACTACACAAGCTTGACGATTTGTGTACATTTAACTGTCTCCAAGGTGTCACAATGAAGATAATCAGTAAATGACACACTATGAAGACAACAAACCTGAGGTATTCCTCGACTTAGATAACACCGTTGAAGCATATGCACCGCTACTAAATGGTTCTGGCAAAGATGGAGACATCTCTCCCACTCCTGTTGACACGGCACCTGACATAGACATGTATTGATCATACAACAAGGGGCCAGGGAAGGTCAGGTCAGGTTCGAGGGGAAGACCAAAGAAGTAGTGCCAAGTTATTTCAAGTCTGGCCGAAAACACTGAGGGAGAGGAACAGGTGTTTCTTTCAGAAATACTTATGAAAGAAGCGATGTGCAGTCCTAATGTGGACGAATGGCGTCAAGCCATTGACACTTAAATGAAATCCATCATGAGGAACAAGACTTGGATACTCGCTGATCGTCTTAGAGGTCACAAAGTTGTCGGCAGCCAAATTGTTCTAAGGAACAAGTTCCTATCTGATTGAATGATTGAAAGAAAAAAGCATGCTTCATTGCCCAAGGTTTTAGTCAGAAACCCGGCGTTCATTACACAGACACATTCGCTCCAGTGGCACGAATAATTTCCGTTCGTCTCATGGCATCTAATGCAGCCCAATACGAAATAAAGATTATGCAGCTTGATGTGTAAATTACGTACTTGAATGGACACCTAGCAGAAGCGGTCTAAATAGAACCACCAAAGAATGTACAAGAAATCTTTCAGGGCGTTGGTAATTCTGAGGACCAGAGTCAGTTTGGGTTGAAGGCAAAGATCATGCTTGAAGAATTGAGTAGTGGGGACAAGGTTTGCCTCCTGAAGAAATCATTGTACTGTTTGCGGCAAGCTGGACAAAACTTTGAGTAGTCTGGGTGCAACACCTTCAATCTCAGACTTTTGTTTGTTTCATATTGGTTTAGGGGAAGACTATACTAATTGTGACGTACGTTGATGACATCCTAATTGCTTCCCATGACAGGAAGGGGATTGCTGAACTTGGAAGGAGAATGGCCGACCTCTAGGCTATGCAAAATCTTGCCTAAGTATAGAGTTCAACCAGGCAGAAGGGCAGGTGACGTTGCACCAGCATCGCTACATACGCGAGCTGGTTTTCCGATTCAGCATATCCGAATGCAAACTTGTAACACCTTGGGGATACAAGCTTGAAGCTGAGGAGAAACGAAAAGAAGTCTGAAGACAATCTATAGCTTCCTTACCGCAAGCTGGTCGGGTTACTTACATACTTGAGATTAACTACAAGGTCTGACACATCATTTGCTGTAAGCAATCTGGTTTGGTTTAACAACTGCTATGGAACCGATCACCGGAAGGCCACCAAGCATGCATTATACGCTATCTAAAGGGTTCTATCAATGTGGGGTTGACTTATGACTCGAATCCAGAACCAGTCACTGGAGTCTTACACTGGGTACATATTCACAGCTATATGAAGAACCGGTATCCTAGGAATCTAAAAACAGTGAACTGTCGCCCCGTTGACGACAGAGGTATAATACATGCTGTCAGAAAGCATTAAGGAAGCCGTCTATTTGCAACGATTCCTCGTCGAGATGGGCTTTGGCGACTTGAGCGAGATGGTTATTTTTTGTGATAACAGAACCTCATTGAAGTTGGCAGAGAGTCTGATGTTCCATGTTAGTAGCTAGCACATTGACACCTATCAACACTTCGTGAGAGACATAACTCAAACGCAAGGAACGTTGTGTACTTCACATCCCAACGGATGATCAAGTTGCAGACTTCTTAACAAAAAGACTGCCCAAAGTTAAACAAATGCAATGCATGGGGTCAGTCAGACTGGGTGATTTGTATTGGTGACTTTCTTTTGACAACCAACTTGAGTGGAAGTGTTAGAATGTTGATATTCTTTTATAGCTTGTTACAAGCTGCAGTTGCTTAGGGAAGTTTATCTTATATGCATGTGCACCACATCTTAGGGAGACAATAGACAGTTGAGTCTGCACATTATAAGTTTTGGACGCACATCCATGACTCCGCCACTTGTAATTTTATTGTACTGACTAATGTATGTTTTCTTGTTTATTTATGTTTCACTTGACCCTCGACTAATGTATGTTTTCTTGTTTATTTACCGTTCACTTGACCCTCGATCCTTCTCTAACAATTCCAAACAATATGAATAACATAATCTACCTGTCTTAATACAATATGTCAGTTTAAGTTTTATATATATATATATATATACACACACATATAGGAGGTATGGCTATTAAATAACCGGACTAAAGTCTTAACACTTTTATTCGTCGCCAATTACAGCAGAAGTTTTATCGCCTTCAATGTACTCCCTTTGGCGATCCCTACACCGCTCCATATGACGTTTCCATTGTTGAAAGCAGTGATGGAAGTCCTCTTCTGTCAGCTGGTTGAGAACCTCCGTCGCTTTTGCTTTAACCGCTTCCACACTTTCAAATCTTGTACCCTTCAGCGCCGACTAGACCTTGGGAAATAGAAAAATGTCACAAGGGGCAAGGTCGGGCGAGTATAGTGGATGTTCCAACACGGTGATGCCGTATTTTTCGAGGAACGCTTTCACAGACAAGGCAGAATGGGATGGTGCATTGTCTTGGTGAAGGATCCAGGACCTGGTCTTCTATAAATCAGGCTATAAATCAGGTCTTCATCTTCTCCCATGCTCACGTAGGGCCGTCAGAACCTCAATGTAGAAATGTTGATTGACTGTCTGACCCTCGGGTACCCGGTGAACGTAGACAATGCCACGAATGTCGAAAAAGACAATCATCATTGCTTTGAATTTGGATTTGCTCATCCTGGCTTTTTTTTTCTTCCTTGGTGAGCTCTGGCTCTTCCAATGCATGGTTTGCCTCTTTGTTTCGGGATCGTAAGTGAAAAAACCACGATTCATCACAAGTAATCACCTTGTCTAACAAATCTGGATCAGTGGCGATGTTGTTTAGGATGTCAGTACAAATGTTCTGTCTTGATTCCTTCTGCTCGGGAGTGAGGAGTTTCGGCACCATTTTTGCGCAAACCTTCCGCATGTTAAATGATTCATGCAAAATCTGTCGATTCCTGTCATTTCAGAAAGTCCTTGGATGCTCAGACGACGATTATCGCAGATTAATTTACCAATTTTTCCAAAGTTTTTGTCTGTTTTTGACGTTGAGAGCCGTCCTGGGCGCCGATCGTCTTCGGTCGTTCTCACGCCCTTCTTTAAACTGTTTAAACCGCTCAAAAACTTGTATGCGGGATAAACATTCATTCTCGTAGACTTCTTTCAACATTGCATAAGCTTCTGTGGAAGTTTTCCCTAGTTTAACAAGAAACTTGAGGTTAACCCGCTGCTTCGTCTGACCACTTGGCATTTTTCCGACGCCACACAAGTGCGTAGACTAATTCAATCAACTGCTACAGTCAAACTGAGCAACCTGCTGGCTTGTCTAGCGAGCTCAGGGTGGAGGAAGGACCATCAGACACAGTCATGTTCAAACATGTCGCAGCACGCTCGCAGTTTGCTGGAAGCAGCATCAGTCCAGTTATTTAATAGCCACACCTCGTGTACATACGTGTGTATACACACACACACACACACACACACACACACTTACTATTGTGTTATTTAATGGCATTCTCTTTTGTTGATAAGGTAACTTAGTAAATAAAAGAAACTAGAGTTTTAGATATCCTTCTACTTAATGTAAGTTAAGGTTAATTGAACTTTAATAAATTGATAATAATATTATTAAAGAACATTAAATACAAACGTGACATTGACAGACAATCCTTTATTGTGATTTTTTGATATTTTTTCCCAAAATATCTGGAAAATAATTTTTCCTGTCTTAAGTTTCAGAAATATCCACTTTCCTGTTTTTTTCCCCCCAGCATTCAAAATCTGAAATATATAAACAAATGAGTAAATTTTGAAATCTTTTTCTACTGCACAATATTTTGCCTCTGAGATATTTGATGAATGTGTTAAATCATCGGCTATTTAAATTTCGAGGGTGACTGGTAGGAGGTGAGACATGCAGAGAGAGATTGGTTGAGTCTGAAGTGTGGGATGCACACTGCTAGAGGGGAAGTGTTCACACATGTGCACAGGCAACTTGTAAACTACCAGCACACAATGTTTGTGACAGGAAGGTTTAAGTATCACTGGTCTGGTCAAATATTTATAGCAATAAATAAGATCAACATTTTGGGTGACCTGGTGGTCTAGGGGTAAAGTGTCGGGACTTCTGTGTTGGGGTCCGGGGTTCAATCTTCAGTCCCGGTGCAGATTTATCTGATTACCAAACCCTTCCATCACCTTTGACAAGACGTGTATTAATCACATCTTGTGAATATGGGGAATGCCAGGCCTCCACCGTGGTTCGGAAATCCTATTACTTACAGAGCCCTAGAAAATATGTTAAGCTAATGTACACCACTAGTTCCTGTGTATGTATATTTCCTTTTATATATATATTTATTATTATTATTTGTGAACACTTTTGTAGAGTAAGATCCTTTAGCCTTGGTTGCAGAGCCCAATCCAAGTGGGCATGGGCACCCTGAGTGCCGCCCAGTCTGAGTACCTGAATCAGCTAGCGCAAGCTTCGGAGAGTCTAAAGTCTGCAGGGGGTCTAGGCAGCGGCAGTGCGTCAGTGTCTGTGTATGGGACAACCAGTGCTGGTTATCCGACTACCTCTTCCACAGTGTATCAACCTCCAAGCCCGCCGTCAGGATTTGCTGCAACCTCAGGTGATGAAGGAAATACTGCGGTATTTTATATTTTGGGTTGATATAGTGACATATGCTTGGCAATAGGCAGTCATACACGTGTTCTTCCCCACGAGACAGAATGGTGCGTTGGAACGGAATGAATAGCACACGCAAATGAATAGTGTGTAGTAATTGCCTTACTCGCCTGGACACAATTAGAAGTTGCCACAAGTAATTGCCTGTGAATGAACGTGACTTTTCGTTAACAAGTGAAAGACTGTGTCTATGTACAAAAATTGTTATCTTTTGTATCATCTGGAATGGCATGGGGGTTATGTCTAAATTTACAACATGATTCCATTATCTCGTGTAATTTCTAGAGGTGAGTTAACAAGAAGCATGGGTGACAGAAAATAAAAAATATGTATGGTTGCCTTTGCTGTTAGTGGAATGTCTCAGTTAACAGCAACCAGAAAATATGACATTTCTGGCAAAATAAGTGTAGCTAAAGGGAAAATCATTGTCAAAGTCTTAAAAGTTCAACACCTTGGCTCTTTCGGTTTTGTGTCTGTCTACTGAGCCCGGGTTTAATTCTCGGTATAGCCAAAAAAATTAGTTAGATAATAAGTCATTTGCTGATTTAGTCCTCAGTTCAAAAAGTTCCTGTTAAATACCTCAAATTAATGAAAGAAAAAATGTTTCTAGACTTTTTCCAAACAAAATCTCTATTAGATTTTATGTCCACTTTGCGCGAAATTTTACTAGACCGTCATATCTGGCATTTTTTAAATGCATACTCATATACTCTTAAGTTTTCATAAAGCTGGGTGCACTTTATAAAGCTCTATAAACTTCATTTAAAAGCACTTTGTGATTATGACAAATGTCTTGTAATAAAGTAAAAACAGTTCAGACAAAATCATGAAACAAACCTTCCCGCACTTACTCGTGTGTGGCAATGCTTGCTATCACACAGTCTTTCCCGCATGATTCTAAAGACACCATTCTTTTTCGCAGGAAAGAACACGTGTTTATGGCCGGTTAATCTATCTCTAAAGAGGAAAAAACAGGATGTCCAGTAAATGAAATATGTTCTAGGTCAGGGAAAAAGTAAGGCTTAGCCAATGCTGGTCTCTGCAATCTGGATTTTTATTAATTTTTGATCTTTATGTGATGTCTGTAACCATTATTTTTCTTAAAGTTTATATTGTGAAACCAATGTATTGAAACTTGTGCTGATTCTACTTTGGCGATAAGGTTTTCATAACCACATATATGATAGCTCTTTAGAGCAGTGGTCTTAAACTCAGAACCTTGGCAGAACTACTTTCAAGAACAATCATTTTTATCTAACAATATATTTTCACTTAAATCTTAAATTAATTATATTTTATCAATTGGACATGCTGAAGAAAATATTGTATTTGATGAGCAGAAATTAGTGTTGCTTTTCTGTCATTCGATTGCTGATATTTGGAATAGTGTTCTTTCTTTGAACATGCTCTTTTTAAAAATGAGCATAAGTGAATATCAACCTAATCCTTTTAAGACATTTTACTGGGTTCATTCATGAAAACAACTGTTCATATTAGTATGTTCTGTACATAGACAGAACCCGTGCGGCTAGCTTATGAATGTTTGCGTACTTGTCCTTTGAAACAAACTTGTAAAACACATATTGAAGCTGTAGAATTTTCCTTTTAGGAAATAATCACACTGGGAGTTTATAAATTCAAGCTAATGTTCTTCAGGTGCATTATCAGCTTTATAGTAAAATGGAGACTTCACTATATTTAAAATATTTTCCATGTCTTTGAAACATTCAAACCACTTGTTGAAATCTTCTTTTAACATAGCTTTTTTTTAAATTCAACAATCTGATTTCTTCTTTAGTTGAAACTTTTAAAGTGGGAAAGTGAGCAAGGCTTCCTACACTAAGATGAGTTTCCCAAAGCTGAAGTTTCCTCTGAAATTCATTAATCATATCAATATTATCAGTGAGTTGCTTATTTTGGCCTCATAGTTTGATATTCAAATCACTTATGTATCCATTTAATAACTGTGCGGAATGCAGGGTCACTTGTCCTAAATTTCCTGTATTTTTTTTAGCTAAATATTTATTTCCATTGCTTTTTTTTTTATTACATTTCTTGGCTATTTTATAAATATATTGCATCTTTTGTGAACAATTTTTATGATTTAAGCTTAATTGAATTTTTGATTTGTTTTGCATTGTTGCTTATTTAATAAAGAACATATTTTGGAGTAGGATAAACAAGAATAAAACTTTTTTTTTAGGTGTTTAACATGCACTTTCTAAACCCACTGATTATCTTATCACACAAAAAATGTATGAGCAAGAGCGAAAGGGCCTACTAATTTTGCCACTGAAGGTATCTTCATATACTATCCAAGGCTCTTTAACAAGCCACAATCGACATGGGATCAATGGCTTTACTTCCCCTCCTAAGAAAGTTGTGCTACAGATGTTTATCACTCAAGAAATGTCTGTTGACCCCAACTGTGTTTTAACTCACAAACATTGGGTCTTGAGGCGAGCACTTTGCCCCAAGACTAATTAGGTTGACTAAAACTTAAAACATGGAGGTTTGGGTATGGCTGTGGCCGATGAGATGTGTTGGACTGACTAATTAAATGATACAATATTTACTAATTTTCATAAATACTTTACTCCATTAATTCTCTGTTTCCACACCTTTTCTTACTCTGCTACATGGCGAGTAGGGTGGCCAAGCCTTGTTTTACTTGTAGTTTGGTAATTTTCCATACAATGTAATGTATTGTAAGGCCCCTTCCAAATGAACTTGTTTTGGTTCATGGGGGCTTAAGATATCAAAAGGACATTGTCTCATGTAGCCATTTACATGAGCGTGTGTAAGGGAGTTGTTGGCTCTAGCGAGCCAGCTACTGGATCTCCCTACCACTAGCAGGGTATTGAGTCTTATCTAGCCTTCCACACAAGTGCATGTGAGCTATAGCTCATTACGGAAAAGCTGTGATTCAAGTTGTATATAGTGTTAACATTTTGGACACCAGCTTCAATGATTTACACTGTCTTGAAATGTTAGTGTTTCCCTTCTGGAGCGAACAATTAAAAATAATATACTTATAATTAAAGACTTTACATCATCTTCCCTAACCTCATAAAACAGTAATTAACATCCTTAAAATTACTATTGAATGCACTTTTAATCTTTTCTTTTTAAATCAAACTGTATTCCTTGAAACTTTAATCTATTCTAGTTTGTCCATTATAAAATACCAAAAGTTGCTGTTTTTCAAAAGAGCTATAGTGAGTTTCATTGGTGCTCAATGTGGAGGAGGGGGGGCTTTTTGAAAGTGTCATATATTTTTCACATGTCCTATATTTTTTGTATACTAAGATTGGGGACCCTGTGAATACCAGCTCATGTAGCAATTTAAAATCATCAAAAAGCAAGATGTCTTGATCTTTACTCTCAAGGAATTACTTAAAGTCCTAAATTATTTTAAAATTTAAAACTCGTCCATAGCTAAGCCACATTATATACGAGCGATACAAAATACCACTATGCTTAGAGCCAATATCTTTGAGAAAACAGTAAACCCTCTGTGATTTAAGCTTCTGGAATGAATGTAGTTTATGATTTATACTACAGGCTTCCAAATATTTTGAACTTTTATAAACACCCACAAACTGCGCCTACATATATAGTAAAATGACAATATACAAATGGATTAAGTGAACCCTTATTGATCAATATATATATATATTTTTTTTTTTATCTTTCCAACAACATCGTTTTTTAACTCTACTAGCTATTGTAGGTTATTGTAACTAAACATGCTAATTTAGGTCAGAATAATTTTTCCTCAAACAATATTTTCATTTTGTCTAAAATGTCATCAACCTTTGTAGTAGCATGCATTGGTATTAGTTGATGTAGCTCTTCATTTACTTTTAAGATTTTCATCTATCCTGCGAATAAAAATTGCTAACTGAGCAACATCTGTTACTGTAATTAATTGATTGTTTATAATAGACTAGTTTATTGATTCTACTCACAATAGACTTATTTCTTTAAATTAATTCACCTTTTTGGGGCAAAATACACTTAGCTGCTTTAACTAAACACTTTTATAAAGCAACCATCTGTAAAAGATGAACTTTTTTGCTATCATTTTTGATCAAACAGCTTACCTTCACATTATTTGTTTTCTGCTTAACAACTCTCTTAAATACATTTGGTTGCAAACTTAAATCAGTTTTCAGTTTCTTCAGTTTGTCCTCTTGAAGATGCCCTTCTAGTGAATCATACTTCTCCCCATACACAATTTTGAAAATGGCGTAAGTTATACTCCTTTGGAACTGCTAACACTTGCTTACAAATGATGCACAATACACGATTATTACTTCCACAACAAAAGTATTGTAACTCCCACTTTTTTTTAAATACTTTAAGCATCTACAATAGATTGTTTTCTAGTTTAACTTGGTTTAGAAACAGACATGTTAAAAATAAAATCACACAAACCAACTTCAGTAGAAAGATAGTATGTGAAGCAAGCGATGCAGCCGGACAAAACTAGCCATCGACTCTGTGGAAGGGAGCTTTTCAAGGTCGAACAGTGTTGCCAGATGACATGGCGACCAGCGCTCTTAGATTTGTAAGCAATACTTCAGGGGAAGACACCTGAAACTTTTCCTTATTCCTTTTGACGTAACAATAGTCATGCTTGATACTGTTGCTTTCGTCGTAAATAAACTTGCTACTTAAAAAGATGATGGCTTTGCAAAGCATTACAATGTTTATATTATATTTACCATTCTACACTATACTTGAAAAAAAAGGTAATTTATTTTTGTTTTGTAACTATTCATGCAGACCACAAAACAGTTGGCGTTGGGCCGCAAGTTTGAGACCACTGCTTTTGAGGGTAACTTATTTTAGTCGTATTGATGTAGAGCGTTTATTTTATGGATGGCATCCTCGAATCATTAAGGATGTTAATGATTCGATTTTTTGAGTCTCAAATACTTGGCAAAAAGTTTTCAATTACTCTAGTGAACATTGTTTTAGAGCTCTAATGCTTATTGTTGGCTCTGAACCAATTATAATTATTGTACGAACTTAACAACCAGGCCCCAGACCAGTAATTAACACTTAACTGAACGTATGAATGTTGTTATAAATAGATTATAAGAAATAATATTAACATTTAGTTACTATTTGTATTTTCTATCTTTTATTATATTTATATTTTCTTTCGTGTTCCTAATTTTTTGCAAGTTTCAGATTCGACCCAACTCTAGTTTAATTGTTGGATCATGTATGATTTAGGTTTGGGTCAGTCCATGTCAACTCATCCAATGCAGAAAACCTTGATAGCATGAATATTGTTCTTTTTTGCTATGTTTGTAACTTACCACAAAATGAACCTAATTCTTTTTATTTTTGGGCCACCCATTTTTAAGTTTTTGATTTGATTTAAGTGTCAAAAATATCAAAAATCATTGGTTCATGGTAACTTTAAAGGCCATTTTCTTGAGATCTATGAGAGCTATAGACCTGTGCAAGGTGTCATTTTAAAGTTTATTAGAGGAGCTTACATTTGACGTGTAAAATGATATATTTTGGAGGAAAAAACCAGCATATTTTCAAAATTTTAATTTGAAAGTTAAAAAATGTATAGTTTTTAAAAACCTGAAAAAAATCACATTTGCTTGTACACTGTTTCTGAACATGTAGTCCACATTTCAAGGTGGTATCTTTATGGCAACATGAAAAACTTTGTTTTTTGTAGGTGTTACAAACTTAACTAGTTTGTAGTTCATACTTACATTTTGATACTTTCTTAGGGTAGTTCTTTAATAACTGTGTAATAACAGGAGGCACGTAGAACACATGCTGTATGTGTATGTACAACACATCAGAATGTGAAACTAATGATTGCTGGAGCTAATGTGATTCTGCAAGGAGATGAAAAACCTTTAAAAACATACCAAGACTGTTTGAGGAAAATTATGTGTAACCCTCCAGGACAGAGCTGTTATTTAGATGAGTGTGATTTGTGTCAGCATAACTGATTTAAAGGAAACTTTACTGAATAATCTTGAAGAAGAAATTATAGAAAATATAATCTACAAACAATGGGCTTCAGTTGTTTGATGTACTTTCAAAACTTTTTGTAAATCTACACAGGATTTCATTGAGGAGTTTTCAAGCCAGTTAAAAACTTTTTAAAGACACAATTTTATTGCCAAGTATCAATCGTCATTTTTTTCAGGTAATAAAAGTACATTGAGGTCAAATGAAGCTGTAGTGACCTGTAACTTTACAGAAAACTATTATTTTGTTTTGCAAGACGAGGCACAATATTTTCATTGGAATAACTCGATGGCCACTGTTCACCCATTTATTGTTTACTACAAGGAAAATGATGAAGTAAGGCACAAAAGTTTTGTTTTCATTTCAGGATGTTTAAAACATGATAAAATATTAGTTCATGCATTTCAAAGGAAATTTCTCCATTTTTTAAAAGAATAGATGCTTCCATACTTGACTGAAATTTTCTATTTTTTTTTTTGGCGGGTCTGCCGCCCAATACAAAAATAGAAAAAACTTTTCAAATCTCTGCAACCACGGTACTGATTTTCATGGCACCCTTGCAGAGTGGCATTTTTATGCGACTGCGCATGGCAAAGGAGTATGTGATGGTGTTGGTAGAACCGTTTAAAGGCTTGCAGCAAAAGATAGTCTTCAAAAACCCCTTTCAAACCAAATCATGACGCCTAAGCAATAACTTTTTTCTCAGTAACTAATGATGAGTACCTAGAGGAAGAGAAAATATTAGAAAAGCGATTTGATGAAACTGTAGCCATAACAGGAACTCTGAAATTTCATGCTTTTCTCCCTGCAAAAAAGGTAGAAACTAGAGTGTTTTGAGCCTCCAAAAAACGATTTACTTAGTGTAAGAGTCTGCGAAGAAGTAAATGATGTTCCACTTGACCAAATAATCGGTTTTGTGGCTTGTGCTTACGATAACTCTTGATGCATGGGATGTGTATTATCAACTGATGAAGTAGAACGTGAAGTAACAATCTCTTTTCTGCAACCATCTGGACCCACAACTTAATTCTCTTACCCTAGTAGACCAGATGTACTTACTATACCAGTAAACTTCGTAATTTGCAGTGTGGACCCAACAACTGTAACAGGAAGAACCTACACATTAACTAAAAAGCAGATGGAAAAGTCATCTAATTTTAAGCCAAGAAACGGAAAGCTCTTAACATGTAGGTATGTATGCGAGTTTAAATTAATACAAAATATACCTAAAAAGACTGGTTATGGCTGTATAAAGCCTACAAAGAACATAAGTTTTTCATGTTGACAAAAGCTACCACCACAGTCCAGAAACAATGTATAAGCAAATGTGATTTTTTTCATATTTTTAAAAAACCTAATTTTTTTGAATTGTCAAATTGAAATTTTAAAAATATGCATAGCTAGGTTTTTTTCTTTAAAAAAATATATTAAATAGCAAATGTAAGTTCCTCTAATAAGTTTTTAAAATTATCATGAGCCAATGATTTTTGAGCTTCTTGACGCTTAAAAAAATCAAAAACAAGGGGTATGAAAATTAAATAATAATTTCGATTGATTTGGTGTGTTACAATCATACCAAAAAAGAACAATATCCATGATATCAAATCCTAAAACTATTTTTCCATTAGTTGATTTTATATAAACTGACCAGTTTATCAAATTCCTAGTTCTCTTTCCTTGAACTCTAACTCTTGTAGTGCTGTTTTCATTGGCTAAACTAGGGGTGTGCAAAGCTTTGAAACTTTGACGGCTTTGAAATCACTATCATCTTTAACTTTGCTTACAAAAAAAACACATTCTGGTTTTGACAACTAGCACATTACAAATAAATATCCTTATGGAAAAAATCTGAAATTATTGAATTGCAAGTTGTGACATAACTTGATTTATAAAAATATTAAAAATATTGTCAAAATAATTTTAGTGCATTTAGTTAGCCACAGTATAATATTTTTTAAAATATAAAACCAATAAAACAAATATTTAAACTTTGATTTGGCTTTGAGAATATTTCATGTATTTGATTCGATTAAAACTAAAGACTTAGATAGTTATTGATAAAAAGATTAACGAGAAAGAAAAAGCTAAAAAGTTAAATTAATGTAAAGTGAAATTAATGCGTTAAAATCATTTTATTTTAATAAGAATCTTAGGTTAAATAAAAACATATAAAATAATATGAGTCAAAGG
>CABFVX010001679.1:133447-146176 GCA_902151425.1 Timema shepardi | reverse complement strand
AAAGATGTAACATAAAAAGTGTTTGTTTTAATTTAAAGCTATATATATATATATATATATATATATATATAAGCTACACATTTATTTAAACATCACTAACGCGAATGATAACAACCGCGAGCTAATTGGATATAAGGGCAAATAAGGTCGCAGATGATCATTAAAGCCGGGTCCACACTCGTATCAGATCCTCGCATTGAATCTCTGGCGCGTCGGTTGTTTTTTTTTTGTCACCGCAATCTATTTTACTACCTATTCATGATATACTCCTAAGTAATCTAAAGGATGATGATCTTAAGGGTGAGGAAAGTTGAATTTTAGAGTCCGTGTACCCACGTTTGCGTGGAGAGAAAGTGGAAAACCATTTAGGAAAAAAAATCAACCTCGTTACACCCGACCGGGACTCAAGCCCTGATCTCCTCGTTATCAGCAGTCCAAGTTATTGCGGGAATGACGCCTTGGACCATTCGACCACTGAAGTAAATAGAAAGAAAGTGTAGGAAGAGGAATATATGATTAGGCGAGTTATGTTTTTTTTTAGTGTTTGGCGTATATGAAGGTGAGAGATGCAGTATCTAGTTGGGTCCCTTTTATCTGCTCTGTGATAACAGAACGGTACCCAGGGTACACCTTGGAGGTTGTCTACACGTCGTACCCACAAAGAGATGACGTCATGATAGTGATTATGAAGGTGAGGAGCCAGGGGGAACATTAAAACCTAAATTATGATTGATTGACTAGACCATGGTGACCTTAGGGGCAGTTCCCCTTTTGGGAAACATACGTATATGATACCACCGCAAATCGAACCTGGGCCCTCTAGATCAGTAGACAGGGTCTCTGACCAATAGACCGGTCTTATTTCAAATAAATCTGCCGCGATGCCTGAAAAGGTTCTAGCTATTTTTCTGTCAATAGCCCAGCGTCAGATCCATGCGCCCGAAATTAATGTTTTATTTCCCTAATATTATTTTAATAACTACAACATAGCATGAATTATATTTAATAAAAATGATGAACGACTCTAATATCGAATTTTTCTGGTCAAAACTGCCAAAAGGTAACGAAATGATTTCCGTGAAAGTTATCGTCTCATGTTTGGCGCTACCCTCCACGATTGACAACCCTGACCTATATTACCAAGATCATCCGTTGGGATGGAGGAGCTACCTATATTGATTACTAAGGAAAGCCTACTTTTAATTAATATTCGGAGAGTTCTAAGAGCTGGTTTTGATTAATCCCAGTTTCGGTATCAAAGCTTTCCTCTCCCAAGTTGGGGCCTGTGCTATGTAACCAACATGGGGGAGAAAGTAGGGGTGATCCATAAAACACGTGACGCCTTTTTTTCTTACCTTTTAGATCCCCTTACCCTTCACCCAACTGTAACACCAAGTATACATTTAACCGCCCCACATAAAACCTGTGTTACGTAACTTTTACCATCGAGAGTGAATGTTATTATTTCACATGTAAGCTTGTGTGTGGCATTAAAAGATAAACTCAGATGTATTATTATTATTATTATTATTATTATTAGCACCTAGTCTTACTACCCGTTCGGGTTATACGCACTTACGCTAATGTGTGATGGTAGGGTGATTGTGAGATGAAATGGAGAACCTACAGTTTAACGTGGGATCCGAACCACGGTGGAGGCCTGGCATTCCCCACATTCACAAGATGTCTTGTAAAAGGTGAAGGAAGGGTTTGGTAATCAGATAAATCTGTGCCGGGACCGAGGATTGAACCCCGGCCGCCAGTACAGAAGTCTGACACCTTACCCCTAGACCGCCAGGTCACCCCAAATGTAATAAAACTCAACATACATTTTAAATCCTGAATACAACTAAAAAAACGGGAGTTATCTATAATTATGTTTACTAACGGTGAAAATATGAATAATAATAATCATTAAACCTCCCCCTTGCCCCTAAAATGATGTAGTCTGTTATTGGGTTGTTGAAATTAAATACTCAGCGATGTGTGTACACAAAATAGAAAAGAGAGTTTATTTCCGGTAATTGATACAAAAATATTGTTAGATTTTTCTTTTAGCTTGAATTCAATGTGTTTCAACGTAAGCTGAGTATGCTATGTCAGAAGTCGGTAAAAAAAATCCTTTCCACTGATACCTTTATTCATCGCTGTAGGCTTTGTATTAGTTGAGGAAAAGGGACGTTGACAACAAAAATGATATATACCCCACTCCCCCCAATATATACAGTAGCGTTTTTCTCAATTCCCTCTCATCAGTATTACGTGGTTTATGGCTGGCCCCCCCAAGATTTTTCTAGTGCTCGTGCCCACAAAATTGACACAAAATAAATGGTACAACACAATCACATAAACACGTTCTAATATTATGTATTACAGCTTGGATGAGTGTGTTCAAAAATAGGTTTTTAGTAAATTACCCTTAAATTTGTTTTACTCATAAAAACGAACAGATCTTGTTAGTTACAATAATCACTCTTTATAACTTGTATAGATTTTAAACCAAATGGTTCATATATAGTTAGCAAAATTAAGTTTTTTTAAATATATAAACCTTATTTTGTAAACTATACTAAAATTATTTATTTGTAAAAATAAAAACGTATTATTATTTATCATTAAAAACTATTCCCATATTCCCATTTTGAATTCAATATGCTAGGTAAATTCCCTAAACATTCAAATTTTCTATAATTTGTTGTAAGTAAACTAACCTTAAATTAGATTATTGTAGAGAGATTTTTATATTCAAATAAAAAACTGTTATCAATAAATTACCCATAACCTAATTCCCCCACCCCAAACAAGTATACAGCTTTATTTATAGCAGTTATGTCAAACATTCCTCAGATACTCACTTGGAACCAAATCGTTTGAGCATATGTAAAATATTTCAAGTTTTTGAAAATTCAATCAGTTAACTAACTAACTACCTTTCAAAAAATGTCCACCCAAAAGCAAATAGAGTGCTATTGGTTATGGCAAACAAATATTAGATACGTATTTAAAACAACATTCTTTAGTCATTTTCGAAAAATCCAGAATTCAAAGAAACTACAGTAGCCCCATGGCTTCTTTGGTGCTGACTGACACCTCACAGCTGACTTATGACAGTCAACATTTAGGTATATACTTAAATTTTGACTGTCAGAAGTGACAGCTGCTAAACACATGTTTTTGCAGATCATTTGGTTCAGCGTAGGGATACATAATTTGTTCTGGTAACTTTTCAAAGCTGTCAGTCAGCACCAAAGAAGCCATGGGGCGACTGTACTCATCAGTAAGATGAAGGGCTAGGGTAATTTTTGTTTGTTTGTGGTATAGCCCTATAAAATCTAAATAACCAAGTTTGAACAAAATCCAGTAAACTGGCTTAGATCAATCACCAGGGACAGACAGACAGACAAACATACATACATACATGGGGACGAACACACAGAATTATAAAATCTCCTTTTTTGGGTTCGTATTCACATAAAACCTAAAAAAAAAAAAAATCAGAATCTCGAGATAGATTTTTTTCACGATCACAATACTTTCTCTTGATATTACAAGTTAATAATGTTAAAAAAACATAATTCAATATTATTTAACTAATATTTTGTTTGTAGCGCGTCTTTCTAACCATCATACCTCTCCGTAATTTAGATGTATGAGATATGGACAAGGAAGGTATAATTCAATGGGTGTGTACCCACATTTGCAGGGAGGTAGAGTGGGAAAG
The DNA here is from genome assembly GCA_902151425.1 of Timema shepardi. NCBI lineage: Eukaryota > Metazoa > Arthropoda > Insecta > Phasmatodea > Timematidae > Timema > Timema shepardi. The sequence goes on along the minus strand of CABFVX010001679.1, from coordinate 142,455 downwards.
CATTTAGAAAAAAACTACCTAAATACACCTGGCTGGGGTTTCGAATACCAAGCCCTTTGTCACCTGCAAGCCAGTAGGTAAGACTGGCGCTTTAGACCGTGTGAACGTCAGCGCGCGTGATAAGGTATAAAAGCCTCCTCTCAAGGAAAACGGCCGGGATTCAAACCCCGGCCTTACCGCGGACACCGATGTCGGGTGTTTATGTTAAGCTTGTCTGTAAGTCGTCCTCCAGATGTGTACTCACTGTTTGACGACCTCGCTCCTGGAGACAGAGCGACCGAGGGTGGGGCGGTTGGTCATGGGGGCGGGGGTCCGGGGCTGCTGCTGTTGGGGGTGGTCGCCCTGCCCCAGACTGGACAGGTGGAGTCTGGGGGCGGGATGGTGCGAGGGGGCGGGGACTGACATGGATCTCTGCACCAGATGGTCCGAAGCGACGCCGCCCCCGCTCTGAGCCCCTGGAACACATATTATTATTATTACTATTATTACTTTCACCACGTCTCACCACCCATCCAGGTTTTACACATCTGTCCTAACTACGCCAATATGCTAGGGATGATGAAGGTTGAATTAGATTATGTGTACCAACATTTGTGTCGAAGGAGAATAGTAACCCATCTATAAAAAAACAATCTAAGTACATCGTACCGGGATTCAAACCTCGATCTCCAAATCATCACCAAAATAAATTAAATGAGCTTGACATTTAGACCACATGTCCACCGGTGTGTACATATTTAAACACTTAAATTTTATTTAAATTAAAATAGTTAAATAAATCAATATGTTAAACATGAGGGCTTACTGTCGACTTATTGTTTCAAGGAGTAAGGATGAGGAACGTAAAATTAGATGAATGCACCCGCATTAGCGTGAGGATTATATGAGTAAAACCATGGTGATGGGATTCGATCCTCCCCCTCCAACTAGCGATCAATGGCAACAAAATGTAGCGCGAGTCTAACGCCTGGAACTGATGACACCAATCTATTGTTTGGCTTCATCGTACAGATTCTGGATGTGAATGAGCCACCGAGAACAATAAAGCCATTTCCTCTACTGCTGCACGTCACTTGTGTTCAGAGTATGGGGGTAGGTTTAAAACCATTTCCTCCCCTGTTACCTACCATTTTTTGTTCGCAGTTTATTTTAAATCCATTTACTCTCCATTGACTATTAATTTATATCTTTATCAATCTATTTTTGTGTCATTTTTTCTATTCCTTTATTGAAGCAACGTTCAATATATTTTAAATGAGGTTCTTAAATACATTTACGTTTTAAATCACTAAGTAAAATAATGCAATTTTTGGAAATTGAAATATTAAATATTTTAACGAATAAAAATAACGCCTTTACAATAATTTTATTGCAGATTAATAACGCGAATTATAAATTATCTTAAGGTTACGGATTTAGCCGTACCAAGTTGTGATATTCTTAAATTTGACACGGGAATCGAGCCCGGGACCTTTGATTAGCCCACCAATGTTCTAACAACAAGGTGTCCAGGGTTCGTCCCATGCTCAGAGTCATTATTCACTCATATTTTGTGTTTCCCCCTCAATTGTTAAGTGTTTACAAAAGCTGTAAAATTCTCTCACCTTGATGCGAGGTGGAAGAAGGCCCCGGCTGCGTCACGGGGACAGGGGGCGCGGGTAGCGTCACGGTGGTGGGGGTGGCGGGTTGTGGAGGCGGCGTCTCGACAGGGGAGGGGGTGGTGGGCGCCAGGGACTGCGGGGGCCCGCCCCCGGTTGACCCCTGAATGGTGCTCTGCTGGCTGACCGCCCGCCTGCAACAAAAACACACACATAGTTCAATCAACTGCAATCATAGCTATAGTCGGTGCACGGTAACTTGAGTCATGACTGATACAATACACACAGCTCAATCAACTGCAATCATAGCTATAGTCAGTGCACGGTAACTTGAGTCCTGACTGATACAATACACACAGTTCCATCAACTGCAATCAAAGATAGATTCCATACACTAGAGCTTTGGTCTTTTCTGATAGTTACAATGCCAACATTTCAATCAGATACAATCTTAGCTAAGGTCCGTAGGCCGCCCCATTAATTGGATAATTTTAATCGTCTAAGGTTTCGTGTACATAAACCCTGAGCAAATTCTATTAAAACAATAAGGATTATGTGGGGAATGTCAGGCCTCCACCGTGGTTCGGATTCCACGTTAAACTGTAGGTCCTCCATTTCATCTCACAATCACCCTACCATTACACATTAGCGTAAGTGCGTATAACCCGAACGGGTAGTAAGACGCGGTGCTAATAATAATAATAATAATAATAAGGATTCAATATTTATTTTTACTCAGTTCGGTAATCACGTGATTTAAAGCGCTATTCTCGCAATAGACTTAGACTGCCGATGACGGGGAGATTGTAGCGCTATCCCAGTCGGGTGTACTGAGGTGAGGGTACTCTCTATCCACGCAAATGCGGGTACACTTCCTCTAAATCCAACCTTCCTAATTTATAAACTATTAGAGAAATTGGTATACAAGCGTATAACCTGAATGTATAGTAAGATATGGTGCAACAATTTTTTTATAATTTAATTATTTTACGTCTTATTCTAGCTGCAATACCTACCTAAGCTAGATGTTATCCATGGGTCGAGGAGGGCTCTTAAACATCCAAACTAATATAAATCCATTTATTATCCGTTGTTGTAATTTATCTGTAATACGGATGGTTACAAAATTCATCGTCTGGGGATAAGTGATAATTTGTATTGAAAACCAGAAATTAATTTTATTTACGTCATATCTAATTTAAATGATAGTACCTATTTATTTTTTTAAACTTAAGTAATAGGTCTACAAGAGATTAAAAGAGGTTGGTAGCCCGTTCGATCTTGAGGACCTTTTCAGTCAATCGTACTACATCGTTATTGAAACTCGATCTTTGAGTCATTTAAACTCGCAAATATATCGAGTATTTTCAAATATATATATATATATATATATATATATATATATTTAGCACCGCGTCTTACTACCCGTTCGGGTTACGTTCAAGCACTAATTACACTGATGGATTAGAAATTGGGAAGGTTGAAATTATATTCCATTCACGGTAGGAATTGACTTCTGAAAGGCCTTTTTCCCTACCATAAATCTACTATATAGTAGGATATTGGTAGGAAAAAAGACCTTTCAGAGAGTAACTCCTACTGTGAATGGAATAGAGTAACGTCAAGGGTAATCCATAAACCACATAACGTTTTTGTTTTCTACAACTTCCTTTTCACCTTGTAACACCATGTATACATTAGAACTCCTCCATGTAACACCATGTAGACATCAGAACTCCCCCATTTAAAACCATGTAGACATTAGAACTCCCCCATTTAAAACCATGTAGACATTAGAACTCCCCCATGTAACACCATGCAGACATTAGAACTCCCCTCCCCCCCCTCAAAACATTACCTGGTTTATGAATGACCCCTAATTATTACACACGCTGTGATATTCTCCAGGTAAACAAGAACAGCAGTCGCATGTATAAATTAGAACTCGGCTACCATTATTTACGGGCTCACTTTTTTTTTCTAACAACTCTCCCATAATCGAGATGGCCTGTGTAGATACGTCATTATTAATCAAACACAGAAGATGATAATAACTCAAAGTCGCGTTAACCTCAGGATAGGCCCCCCTCTTCATACCAAAGGTAATGAGTGCTTGGCGGGGACCCTAAAAACACACAGGACCTAGTAGTTTTCACGTTGAATGTATATACACTCAACGGTTTTCACTGGGTCTGTGGATTATTCCTCTTTGTGCTCACCCCCCCCCCACCCCCACCCCCCGCACCTCATCCCATCGGTTAATGTGTCACATAGGCCTAATATTGGCTCGACATTTCCTAGAAGCTACTTCGTTAAGTCATAAAACTGGCGAGTTTATGACTAGGTCACATTGTTCCAAGTTTTGAGGGTCACCCTACCCTCCCCCTTCCACCCTAACCTCAGGGTCAAGGCCAAATGGATCGTAAACGAAGAAGGAACCTAGCGTCATATCGTGCTGCATACAAGATTTAATACAAGCTTTTTGTTACGTGTTATAATTATTTTCCTGCGCGTGTCCTTGTAAGAATGAATGGAATTAAAAGGGGATACGTACAGTCTGTCGTGATAAAATCTGGAACCCCCTTCGAGACATTGAGAATGGCTGTGCCGAGAAATGAGGCAGTGAGAATGTTTTTCTCTTTCTTTTTCAAACACGCACCGCGTCTTATTACCCGTAATAGGCTATTCGTATGTTTACAAACAATTAGGTAAGGGCTAGAAAGGTACAATTTAAATCAAATGTAGATGAATTTGCGTGGAGGAGGATTGGAGAACCGTTCAAGAAAAAAACACCTCAGTACACCCAACTATGATTTGAACCCAGATCTCTCCACCGTCGTCAGACCATTCTATTGTAAGAGTTATACCTTTAAAGCTTAGAATATTCGACCACCGAAACGGATCCAGGCGATGTTGTCCTAAGTAAACACGACCTACATGATCACATTAACAAGGTAAGAAAGGAAGGCAGAATTTAGAGGGAATATCTCAAACTTGTTTCGAAAAGGTGGATAAACACATTTAAATAAATAAAAACTTAACACACCTAGCCTGGATTCAAACCACAACTTCCGTGGTCATTGTAAAAACCAGACAAGATGAGATCAAAGCCTTTGCCCAAACACCCACAGATGTGAGTTGGGTAAATTTCGTCTGTGATTCGAGTGTTGCGTTTAATATTAAATCCGATAAGACTTCCCCATCGTTAAATAATTCCGTTTGGTCATCCCTGACCTTGGTTCAGAATACCAAAGCGAGTCAGGGTAGCAGACAGTTGACTACTATTTAGAGGTGAGTGTACCCCACACTGGCAACCAACTAATTAATGAGGATGTCTGTCTCGTGAGGTAGAGGAGGGATTCGACGCCGTAGCACCTGCAGTGAGTCACTTCTATCGCTGTTAGGTTGGGTTTATATTCATGCATAACGCATCACTCATAGCGTTCAGTGTACAATCCTTAAGAAAAAAATAGATCGGTTTATAATTTAACGTAGTGTATTACGTTTTTCTTAATGCGATTGTCTTTTATTCATAGACCTACAGTAGCCCCATGACTTCTTTGGTGCTGACTGACAGCTCACAGATGACTTTTGACAGTCAACATTTAGGTATATATCTAAATTTTGACTGTCATAAGTGACAGCTGCTAAACACATGTTTTTACAGGTCATTTGGTCCGGCGTAGGTATACATAATTTGGTCTGGTAACTTTTCAAAACTGTCAGTCAGCACCAAAGAAGCCACGGGGCTACTGTACATTCTTTTCACTACTAAATAATGTCTCTAAAACAAGGTTAGATTGGGGGAAAAAACACGTTAGTCAAATTGTATCTTTTGAAACTTGAAGTCAAATTGTATCTTTTGAAACTTGAAACAAACTAAATTTAAGTTTAGTCTGTACTTCTTAAATCCAACTCGATTTTATATTTGGTTCTGACGTTATTATTGAATTATATATGTAGAGCGTGGGTTTGTCAGAAGAAACACAAGAGCAAGGTTAATGTGGTTGGAATGAGATATCTAAGAAATGTATGTGTAAAAACTCGTATGGACAGAATCAGTAATGAATGGGGGCTGAAGGAGAAAGGTTTGAAAGGGAATACAATAAATCAATTTGAAAGAAGTGTCCTACGTTGGCTTGGGTACGTTGAGAGAATGAGTGTGGATCGAGTGACAAAGCAAATATATGAAGGTAGAGTGTGTGGATCAAAAGGAAGGGATAGGCCATATAAGACGTGTCTAAATGTTGTAGACGAATGTGTAAAAAAGAGAAAAAAATTATGAGTTTTAAAAATAGAAGCGCATGAATGACTCGTTGTATGGATGTTGTTGAAGCGAAGGGAGTATGAAAAGATAGAGAAGTGGGGAGAAAATTAGTGAGGATGGATTAAGTACGGAGATGTTTATTTTAGCTATATGCATAGTTTCTTATCAACAACTTTAAGAAAATTATTCCAGAAGTTTCTCCTAAGACAACTTAGTTACCATCCAATTATGCACAGTAATTTTTCAGAAATACAACCAACATACACACATTTGCAATATTTATTTTAAATTGAAAAGTGGTGTGAAAGAACTTTAAATAAAAGACTTACCTTTTGATTCCTTTGTATGTATGTTTTATTTCTAAGTTCTCTTATATATATAACAATTTAGTTAATACTTAACAACTTGGAATATAAATCAGTCATTTAAAATTCGCCTTTCGAGCTTTTCTATCGGCGAACATTTGAATGATGGGAGTCAAAATTCAAGGTCCGTGCAAGTCTTGGTTCATTGGATAGTGTTCCCAGATCAGTTAGTCTTTGTTGACCCATTGTTGATCTCAAACAATTCTTTATTCTGATAAACACACTAGAAGATAGTTCCGCTTGAGAAACAGAAACCGGAAGTGCGCAGATTGTGCGCAAAGCAACGCATACATTAAAAAATAAATTTGCAATATTGGGTTCTGTTATTTTGTTGAGCAGTTTTAGAAATGTTTGTCTTGTGTCTTACTTTAAGATACTTGACTTCTTCCGTTAGGTCACCCAACATTTCAATAGCCTTTACAGCGTGACCTTTAATCTTGCTTATGGCCTAGCCACTCAAGTTTAAATAGTGATAATTAGTGAACTTAAATTAAATTTCGTATTATATTGCACTTTCCTTCTGTTTCGCTAACATATTTAAATCTTCGCCCAAAATGAGAATAAAAAGTCTCGAAGCCGAGCTGGGGCCCTCTGATGTCCGGGGATTTTGCCCCCCCCCCCCTATTCCCACCCCTCAACGCGGTGGGCCTGTTTAAACCTTCCGATAAAAATGGGATAAATATATTTTATCTAGCTAATAAACTCTATATAGCAGTCATAAGATGCAGTTTTAACTTATCGGTCCGATAAACATTTATCGACTGGATTAATATATATCCAGGAGTCAAGTCCGGCTATAAGATTGGGTTTATAGTCATACATAGCGCATAATTAATAGCGAATAGTGTATAACACATAGTGCTCAAGAAGATGAAATACATTATTGTCAATGATAGCATTTATAATCGATGCATTATAAATAATGTACAATAAATAAAGTTGATTTAACCATAATTTCTTAGATGGTATGTATTCAGTTGGTAGCGTGTCTGTCAACTGAGATAAAAGTACCTGATTCGATTTCTGGCATGGCCGAAAAATTTATCGTTGATAAAATGTGGGTTTACCCTTTCACAGTGATGAATTAACGGGCGGGGGCTGGGTGTTGTGTTTGTTCTAGATTTAAGTCAGTTATTAGTCCTGTGCTGATATAATCAACCAGTTAAGAAAGTGTACGTCAAGACGATAGGCCCTTTTCATTTGGCGTGGAAAGGCAGAGCCGTGGGAACAAACGGTTATCTTCAAGAATTTTTATTGTCTTGCAATTTTCTTTTCGGAAACGGTTTGTTCAAGAATAGAAGAATGTTGATTAAGTTAGACTTTTTATATATTCTATAATTTTAATAGTGATCAAATATCGAAAAAATTGACATTTTTCAATAAAAAAAACTGCCTGCTTCATAGCAAGAAATAAGAAAATGTAACAATTAATAAACATAGGTACATTATCTCAGAATTGGTGTTGAAAACATTAACATAAAAATTTCACTCGTTCTCGAGAAAACTGACATTTCCAAACGTATGATTTTTCCGCAAGAGCTGTCTGGTAGCTAGCGCCATCTACGGTTTCCGTGATCCATCTGTTCTTGTTGGCGCGGAAGGATACTTTGGTCGGTTGTGAAGCCACACCACACCTTTCACCCTCCCGCCCACCATCCTACAAAATAGGTTTTAGACTTGCAATCGACAGGGCCAAGGGCCTTAAGTACCTCAAATAATAAATATATAACTGAGGCATAACATTTAGGAACCTTGAAATTTGTGTATTTGACCTACTTATAGCGTATAGGAGGAATGAGAAGTGATTGGAGCTGATTTGCATATAATGGGGTACGATTGTGCCCAAAAGCAAGCAAATCAACGCCACTCACTTCTCCACTTTTACTAGTTCTCTTTCTTGAATACGGTCTCAGGTGTCTGCCCCTGGAAATAGATTTAAATGTAGAATAAAAGGAAACACATGAGCTTTTAAAATGAGGTACTTAAAAAACAAAAGGTTGCCTTGAGGGCGTAGTTCCCACGTTCCCGGCGTCTGATGTACCAGAACCCTTGTAAGGGGAGAGGGGGGGAATCGGGTGGCGTGGTTAAAGGATCAGGTGGGTTGAAGAGGAAGGGAGAATGTAAGAAAGGAGGACGAAGACTTACAAGGGTTGCGCTCAGCTCGGTAATAAATAACAGCGAGGGAAGAGGTAGGGTGGGGGAAGATTAGGGGATACAATGCGTTGTGCGCGATCTTTAACACACTTCATCCCCCCTCCACACACCTCTTACTTCACCAACCAACCAAGTAGGGGGGCAGTGTTCTAGATGTTGGAGAGCTGGTTGTGTGAGGGCTTACAAGAAGTAGATAGGAGGATGAATGCTTGAGCTACCCCCCACAATCCCCTCCTCTACTTAATTCTTCAGTTGAAATGACAGCCACGAATTCAGATATTTTTGAGAAACTCACAGAAACCGATACTCGAATCGCAAAGATTATATATAACATGTACGTAAGAACGAGGAGTGCGAAATAGAAGGTAGAGTGGAGCGAACGAAACAGAAGGTGGAGTGAAATATAAGGTGGAGGAGAGTATAAGGTGGACCGAACGAAACAGAAGGTGGAGTGAAATCCAAAGTGGGGCATAGTAGAAGGTGGAGCAGAGTAGAAGGTGGACCGAACGAAACAAAAAGTGGAGTGAGATCCGAGGTGGAGCAGAGTAGAAGGTGGACCGAATGAAACAGAAGGTGGAGTGAAATTCGAGGTGGAGCAGAGTAGAAGGTGGACCGAACGAAACA
>CABFVX010001679.1:120870-132021 GCA_902151425.1 Timema shepardi | reverse complement strand
CCCAGAGCATAAATTCTTTTTAGGTTTTGATGGCGAAGGACCAAAAAATTGAATTTATGCTCTGGGGGACCCTCGGAGCCTTGGTAGAAAGGGGGAGGGGGGCGAAGGATGTTTAATATTAAGTAGAAAAAAATTAATATTTGTAAGCAATTCTATTTTGTGACTATAAATACAATTTAATTTATGTATTAAATGAAAACCGTTTTGATGGCCGCGTGGTCTAACGCGCTACTCTCACAGTAGAATGGATTGTCGATGCCGGGGAGATCGAGGTTCGATTCTTGGTCGGGTGTACTGAGGGTGGTTTTTCCAAAATAGTTTTCCACTCTCCCGCCAAGCAAATGCGGTACACTTCCTATAAATACAACATTCATAATCCCTAAAACCATTAGCATAATTAGTACATAAACGTATGGGTTGTGAAACGCTGTGCTAAAAAAAAATATGTCAAAATAAAACGGCAGAAGGAAAAAAATTAGAGATATTTTTTCTTCTTATTATTATAGTTATTATTTTTAACATTCTAAGCCCCATTTTGTATATTAATAATAGTTCAGGTTTGTTGGCTTAAGCTTGGTAAAATTTTTGTTTTCTATATGACTTCTGCCTACCAAGGATAGAATTAAAATCTAGTATGAATAATTCATATTTCATATTTTACATTATTTGTGATCAAAACTATATAATTCATTATTGGACGATTATTACTCAACTTCCTGGGATCCCGCGGACCACACTTTTAAAAACATTGCTTTAGAGATAAAAGTAGAGGATTAAAGATTCAATTTTTCGTGAAAATGACAACTGCGATGTTTATGAAATAATTTGACCTTTTTTTTAAACAGTTTCCCGCCAAAATATCGACTATTAACAGTACGGTTTTACGATTCCTCTAAAATGTGTTTGGTGACAGTGGTGCATGGCGTTGCCCCACTCTCTCATATTAAGGAGAGTGAGCGACTATCCATTTTAAACTATTTCTTTTGTTGTAAATGTATTTTAAACCGGATCCTTAATCCAGCGTAAAAGATTTTTTAAGAGCAAAACTTTCTTATTTTTCTGATAAAATAAACAATGTTGGCCGTAAATTCTATTCTAGCCATTTACAAAGATTTCTAAAAATATATGCATATATATATAAATAACATATTACATAAAAATATATGTTATTAATAATAATTCTTCTTTTTTCCTAAAAACATTTTGAATATACTCATATATATGTGTTGTTAGGAAAGAAGAGGAATTATTATTAATAACATATTTACGAGTATATATATATATTTTTTTACACTCGTATATTAAAAATGTTGTTAGGAAAGGAGAAGAATTATTATTAATAGCATTTATTTGTCTATATTATAAACATTTCTAGGGTCCAAACAAAATGTTTTCCCAAGAAAGAATAACACTTATGATACACTTGCTATACTTTTTTTCGACCAAATGATACAAAAGCATACAAAGAATTGCGTAAACAATTTTTGGTAATCACTGAAATAAATAAATGTTTAAAAATATGAAATATTTGTTTTTTTATATATATTTCATTTTTCTATACTGAAAGGTTCCATTAACTCAATGCCTACCATATCATTAGATACCAACTTGATATAATATCAACCAATCTCTTGAAAGTGGAGAAGACCGAGGCTCTTCAAGATTAAATCCACTAATTTCTCGGACAGGGTTATTAAATCTTCTGTCATGCTTGTATCACGCCTTAAAATGTAAAATTTCTAATTACATAGATACATTTTGATACCCTGCTGCTCTATCTTTACGAAGACCACAAGGGTGGCTATAAAACTTTTAGCAATTCCCCCTCCCCTTTCTGATTTTCTAGGTAGCATTAAAAAAAAATGATTTTGCTGAATACGCTTTTCCAGTATGCATTAGTAAATGACACCCACTTCGGTGGTCGCATGGTCTAAGGCACTACTTTCACAGTAGACTGGACTGCCCATAATGGGGACATTGAGGTTCGAATCCCAGTTGGGTGTACTGGGGGTGTTTTCATCTAAAATTGTATTTCTCTCTTTTTCTCTCCATGCAACTCTAGGTACACTTCCTCTAAATTCAACCTTACTCATCCCTAACCCATTAGCGAAATAAGTAGGGCCTAAATTGACGTGTATATCGAACGGGTAGTAAGATGTAGTGCTGAAAAAAAATTGTAAATGAAGATGATTTGTTTTTTATATTCCTCAAAATATTTACAACAAAAAATTCTAGTAGCTACTTAACATTAAAAAATAATTTTAAAAAAATCATTATAAGTAATATAAAACAAACACTGCACAACTACCCGATATCTAGGCAGGTGTCCTGGTGGTCTAGGGGGTAAGGTGTCAGACTTCTGTGCTGGCAGCCGGGGTTCAATCCTCGGTCCCGGCACAGATTTATCTGATTACCAAACCCTTCCTTCACCTCTGACAAGACATCTTGTGAATGTGAGGAATGCCAGGCCTCCACCGTGGTTCGGATTCCACGTTAAACTGTGGGTCCTCCATTTCATGTCACAATCACCCTACCATTACACATTAGCGTATAACCCGAACGGGTAGTAAGACGCGGTGCTAATAGTAATAATATCTAGGCAAAACATTTCATTGACCCGCGATAAACAATATATTTCAATTTTGTTTCGTCGACCGACCTCAGTCGTCTTGGGAGTGAAGTGCTCGCCTCAGGACCCAATGTTCGTGGGTTCAAAGCCAGCCGTGGTCGACGGATATTTCTTGAGCGATAAGAATCCGTAGCACAACTTCCTTCGGAGGAGGTTTAAGGCCATTGGTCCCATGATGGACATATAAAAGAACCCTGGAAGGTGTGTGAAATTACCTTTACCGGCAAATTTAGTAGGCCCTTTCGCTCTCGCTTATAGAAATTCTCGTCTGCTGATATAATCAGTCGGTTCAGAAAGTGTACGTTAAATACATAAAATAAATGTGTTTTGGTGCAAAATTAAGGTTTTTTTTTAAAGCCAAGTATTTAAATTTCATGATTTTCGCTTATTTTTAATTAAAATCCTTGACATTTGTTTGTATTTCCTGACATCAAAAAAATGTCCTGACTTTTCCCAGGTTTTTCTTTCCTGCAGCCACCATGTCTTTATAATAAAATAACAAAACACTTATTAGATAACAGTGGATTCCCGAACGTCTGCAATGTTTTAGGTGGAGCCCTTAAGTTAAAAGAAATCGGCTACACTAGTTTTGCTCAATAAATCCTAATAAACAGTGCTTATCAGACTGGATCCATTAGTGTAAGTAAAGGAGCATGTAAATGTCTAGACATCCTCCTAGAATACTATCGTCCATGAGTAACAAATTAGTGATCAATAACACAAAAATAGATGTAGCAGCAATTTCAGAAGAAAATAAATGGTACGCCCCACCGCATAAACTTTCTACAGTAGCCCCATGGCTTCTTTGGTGCTGACTGACAGTTAACAGCTGACAGTCAACATGTAGGTATATACCTAAATGTTGACTGTCAGAAGTTACAACTGCCAAACACATGTTTTTTTCAGATCATATGGTTCGGCGTAGGGATACATAATTTGGTCTGGTAACTTTTCAAAATTGTCAGTCAGCTGTGAGCTGTTAGTCAGCACTAAATAAGTCATGGGGCTACTGTACCTCCTGTAGACAAAAGCGAAACATTCATTTAAAATTAATCAAATGTGTGAAAGGAAATAATATACATTGTTACAGAAACATTACACCAAATATTATCACATTCTAGCAAAGAAAGTGGATGAAATAATAAACACTGTTATATAAATATTGAGAAAAGAGGAATATCTTTGTTTGCCAAAGAGAATAACAATCAATTCCCCATTTCAAAGAGACTCCATGTAAATAAAATATTTTCTTATAGCTTGCTGGAAATAATTATAGGTCTGCTAAAAATGTATTTCAAATAAAAGTGTTTTATGTGTCATCATAGTCTTATTACTTTTCAAAGATAGTAAAGTATTACGGGGATATCAAAATTAAATACACCGGCATTTGTAAAGTACTCCTGCCCTCTAGGTCATTTTACCGAGAAAATTAGAAGTGCCATTTGTTTGTAATGTTAAATAGTTCATAGAAAAGTATTTTAATCAAAATAGTAAGAGCTGATTTCTATATATTTTTTGTTTTTCTTTTCACATTTAAGTAAACTACTTTTAATTACTTTAATGCTAGATATCTAATTCCAAAAAAAATTCCTCTGAGGAACCCCAGATAGCAAGTTTTGGTCCGATCGGTAAAATAGTTTCGGCTCTAGGCCGAGATAATTATAGACATGACCCGCCTCGGTGGCGTAGTTGGCTAACGCGCTTGTCGTGTTGAGCTCTACTGCTGAGGACGGGGAGATCGAGGTTCGAATCTCGGTCGGGTGAACTGGGGGTGGTTTTTTCTAAATGATTTTCCACTCTCTCTCTCCACGCAAATGCGGGTTCACTTCATCTAATTCAACCTTCCCAATTCCTAATCCCTTAGAGTAATTAGTACTTAAGGCGTATAACCCGAACGGGTAGTAAGACGCGGTGCTAAATATTATATTATTATTAATTATAGACATGAGGACGGCATCGAGAAAAACCAAACACTTTTTATGTTTCAGGAGGACGTCATTCGTTAAACGCCAACATTAATCAAAATCCCGATATAGAATAATTTTTTTTAATGATCACAGTACTTCCTCTCTCCGACGAGTCGAGAAAAAGTAAAAAATAAAACAAGACAAAGGAGAAAAAAAAATTATAACAGTAATAGTATTAAGTTCTAAAAGCCGTTTGCGTGTTTTCATCGGAAAGAAAATAATGTTCTAAGTGTATTTTATGATTTCATGATGATACCCATTAATATAGAAGCGATGGCCGGCGGACACCTGATGTAGGGTGAACGGTACGCACGCACGCACGCACGCACGCACGCAAGTGATGGGACAGAACTAACGGCCACGACACACGCTTATGTTTCAACTGACCGACCGAGTGTAGGTCATTCATTTCACGAGGGACATATCTGTTAAAACGTCGATAACTTTTTTTAGCGACGCGTCTTACTAACCGTTCGGGCTATAGGCGTATGTACTAAATTACCTTAATATGTTTAAGGATGAGGAAGGCTAAATTTATAAAAAAAAAGTGTATACCCATTTGAGTGGCGGGAGAGTGGAAGACCATTTAGAACACCCTAAGTACACCCGATCGGTATTCGATCCCCCGCTCTCCCCACGATCGGAAGTTCAGTCTATTGCGAGAGTGACGCATTAGAATTAGACTGGTATCAGGCGCGCGAACCAATGGGTGAGAACGGAGTGGCGCCACCCACCAAGTCGCGCGCGAGAGTCGACCATCTGCGACTCAGCGCTACACCCGCCACTTCGTCAATCTATTGTTTTTCATTCAGTCTGTCACACGACAACACGGAAAGCGGCCCCTTTGCAGTGGAGCTTGACGTTGAAACCTTTATTTGTGAAATTCAAGAGTGTCCGACAATATGGGATGTCCTGACGGGTCAAACTATTTCTTACTAACCCGCCTCGGTGGCGTAGTTGGATAACGCGCTAGTCGTGTTGAGCTCGACTGCTGAGGACGGGAAGATCGAGGTTCAAATCTCAGTCGGGTGAACTGGAGGTTTTTTCCCTAAATGGTTTTCCAATCTCCCTCCACGCAAATGCGGGTTCACTTCCTCTAATTAAACCTTCCCAATTCCTAATCCATTAGCGTAATTAGTACTTAAAGCGTAAAACCCGAACGGGTAGTAAGACGCGATGCTAAATAATAATAATATTTCTTAATATATCAAGCAGTTCATCGAATGAGGCATCGGACAGACGGCAAACATTTAAACATTTTATTCCGTCTTTCTTGATACGTGGATACATTGTGTAAAATAATCTTGTCTTCTCCGTTAGAACAGTATTCACCAAATATCGCCGATACTTATTTTTACGAGGCTATTCTATGCGACTGCTGAAGATGGTATTTTTTTATTTGCTTGGGTATTCAACATCTTTAAAAGACTTCAAACCCGCATCGATGGTTTGAGATCTAAGTAGGTGAAGGTGCTGTGTTGGGAGAGGAGGCACATGAAGTCTATTGCATAAAGTCATCAAACAGTGGGTTGGGGGATGCACGAGGGGAGGGGGGAATTGCAAAAACTTAGGCCAACCTTTAAATCATCTCTTTGATGTTGATACACGGGAAATAAGACCCAGACAAATAATGCCAATTAGAGATGAACATTTTCCGGTAGAGTTTTCAGAGGAAGGGGATTTATTCGTAAATGCTTCGATTATGATCTTGAATTGTTAACTTACCTGCCAAACAGTAGACCTGACGTTAGTGCCACGTTCAACCACCAAGCGCTGTAGTCTATACGTCAATGTGAGAAGAGAACTGTAATCTCTGTTATTGCTTTATTGGAATTCGTTTGATAATGTTTCTGGTGTTATGAGATGTATTTAAACTGAGATGTTAACAATTAAAGCCTGGGATATTTCCAGTCAATTCCTTCCATTTAAAAGTCTGTGTTTTTTTTTTTACTTTCTCGCTGTCTTACAGGTAGAGAAAGTATTGTGATCATCAAAAAAATCTAACTCAAGATTTTGATGAATGTTGACGTTTCATGACTCCCCAAAATTAAGGCTAGTTTACTGAGGGGCAAAAAGATAAAAATCGATTTACTCAAAATCGGTTCTAACGATTTGGATCCAAATTCGTATCTAGTTGTTGATTAAGATTATAAATAAAATGGCTATTTCCATTTTCCTATGAAAATGAATTTTAGGGTACTTTACAAAAGCAGAAATTCCCGTATCACCGCAACTATTTGAGATACTAAATAACTTATTAGTTGCAAAATTGTAGTATTATTAAAAATAAAAAACTTTTATGTGAAATATATTATAAAACCAACATTTTCTTAGATATTTGCAAATATATTAATACAATTTTGGGAGCTTTAGTTGTAAGAGATACTACTCAAGTTTTAACGCAATAATTCTCCAATGCCACAGAGTAATTAAATATAAGTCTTTCAAAAAGTTTGTTGTTTTTCTTTAAACCTCTTAGGAGAAATGCTTGTACTACAATGATCTATCTTCTTAATTTTAGACTCGATAGTCAATTTTTACATTTTTTATTGGTCAAAATTTATAAATGAGGAATTGAACAGCAATACGATGACCTGAATATGTGCAACACCAAATAAAATGTTAATATTTTAAACGGAAGTTGAAATTTTAATACGAAGTGTTGACCCTTGTGGACCCAGAATCGATAATTTTTATTGGTCCAAACATACAAATGAGGACATTCTTTAAAAATAAAATTATAAAATTTAATACCGGGACTCAAAAAATGTTTTATGCAATTTATGCTTGGGTTTGATAGTGTATATTATTTCGTTTCACATTTATTACGAGTTTGTAGTAAATATCTCAATTTTTAAACAATAGAGCGAGAAAGTCCTTCCGGAGTTCCGTACCATTTATTTTTTAAAGAAAATAATAAATAAACATTTTCTAAAACGGAAATTTTTTCGGAATAAATAAAGGGAACATTTTATCGAATTATCTTTTCTAAATCAGAATAGCATCATCATTTCCCATGTCCTGCCCTAAAAAAAGGTTGCTTCCTTCTCTTTCTTTCACGCCAATGCGGCTACATTTCCTATAATATTATACCTTTTAGCCCAGTAGTGTAAATATATGGATAACCCGGACGGGGATTGATAAAACAAGCCTTAACTTTATTATTTCAGGACATTTGAACGTCTGCAATCCTTGTCAGCGTTTCATTACTGAGGATTCACACGTTCGCAGAACAGAAACGTGGTCACGTGACGCGCTCCAAGCCAATCACAAAATTCCCGCTTAATCGGCGCGAGTTGTTCTGCTGAAGTTCAACTATTCTCTACTCGAGAACCAGTCAAATTTCAGAACCAACCATCTCAAATTAGTGCGCACGCGCATTCGTCAACGCATGCGCTCTACAGCCAGAAGCGAGCAGACAAATTCGTTGGCCGTTGTTGTGAGGAGATTTGAAATAACCCGTTAATGTAGAGCTTGTTTATCTCTGTATTGGATTGTTCCACGACAAAGCGTTATAATTTGAAAACATCCATCGGGAGAATGATCTGAAATATATGTTTATCCACTAGAAAATACAATATATTGACAATCAGCTGTTTTAAAGCGTCGCAATGCATCATGGTTCAACTTAAAGCGTGTGATTTACTGCGCAGATTCTGCTTTCTATAATTCGGCGAGCGTGTGAATCAAGTTTTAGGCTGGTCCGCGGATCTGAAGATTATGGACGTCGAGAAATCTCACGTTATTTCACAAGTGGTTTGTTATTATAACATATGACTCTCGTTAAAATGTAGGCAAAAGTGACAAGTACATGTCCTTATAGCTTTGAGAACCTTACATTTAAGTTTAATAATTATTTTTAAAAAACCCCACTAAAATGCGAAAAATTATCTTGTATTCAAAGACTTTTCACGCGAAGTGTTTCAGTTTGTATATCAAAGTAAATAGTTAGAAACATAGATTTGGCCTTCCTTGAACAAATAAAGTCATATATTTTTAAAACAGGGTCACAACATTACATTCTGAGATAAGTGAGGATTATTTTAGTGGTTATGACATTCCCATCAGAAATACCTAATTGTGAGTAGTCCATATTGCCCTTCAAGTTGACGGCGTCTTTAAAGTTTTAGAATAGTCTATAAGAAATTCATAAAACGCCAGTATTCAATTGGGTTTGTAATGTTCCTGGACGGAGCTGTCCGGGAATAGGAGAACAGATGAGGAGGAAAATACAAATGACAATAACATTTGTGTTGTGACCCCTACTAACTACATCAATAGATTTACAGATATCTATTCTATGTTCCTATATCAGTCACCTCTAGTTTTCCGTTCGACCTTTAAACTATGTTTACAAGACTATGCATGTATCGGGTTATAAACAATAGTTTTGTGTTCATTACAGTAAACAACAAACTCGTGAGTTGTCAATGATTGTGTCAATATTTAAACCTAAGCGCATCTGATTGATGATATCTCGGCTATTCGGGCCTACCCCTTAAGGTGGGAGTGTAATGAACGCGATTTTTTTTATGTCAAAACATTCTTTTGATCAAAATAAATCAAATATTGTCTCAATACAAACATATAGTTTGATTTTATTCACCTGGTGTTATCAACAGTTGTTGAATATCTTTCAAGAATGTCCTGGAATTTAATGATAACTTTTTCTCTTCATTTAAAAAGTTTCTCATCTAATGTCACTATGCACATGAAAGATATTCAACAACTGTTGACGGTGACCTGGCGTTCTAGAGGTAAGGTGTTGGACTTCTGTGCTGGGGATCCGGGGTTCAATCCTCGGTCCTGACACAGGTTTATCTGATTACCAAACCCTTCCTTCACCTCTGACAAGACATCTTGTGAATGTGGGGAGTGCCAGGCCTCCACCGTGGTTCGGATCCCACGTTAAACTGTAGGTCCTCCATTTCATCTCACAATCACCCTACCATTACACATTAGCGTAAGTGCGTATAACTCGAACGGGTAGTATGACGCGGTGCTAATAATAATAATAATAATAATAACTGTTGATATCACCGTGGGAAGAAAATTAAACTCTTGTGTTTCCATCGGAGAGATATTTTATTTATTTTGGTCCTAAAAATGTTTTGATTTAAGATCTGTGAAAACACTGACCTTTTCTAGAGCTCTCTAAATTCCCACCTTGAGAGTTACGTTCTAAAGGCGGGTAAGAAATCTAAGCTACGACGAAACTCTTAGCGCCTAAAAATTAATGACGCATCACAGGCAACGCACAGGGTCTGTCTGTCTCCGACGAAAACGATTTCGCTTGGTAAGTAATTATAACTTTACCTCGTCTACTTACTCACTAATTAAATTACGGAAAAGAGTAGTGGCAGGAGGGGGAGGTACGGGGTGTAATAAGGAAGCCTTCGAAAATATCGGCAAGTGCCTCGTTTAGTAACAGAGTAGCTTAGTATTCTGAATACTCGCCTGTAGCGCCCGTCGACGTTTGGAGAGGGTTTACAGCGTTACTGAGACTTGTTTCACACCGGGTCACGTGGATTTTTGATTAAGAGGCGGGAATTTGGACATCTCTATAACAAAACACATTTTTATGGATATTCCCCTGTTTATAGAAAGCTTGACATAATTTGTTCATCGTATGAAGTTCATGAGGCTACAACTATTCTAATCACAGCCTACTCACCTCGTTCTCCCAGGAGGGCATTGGGACTTCGGGCTCCGCCCCCCAAACAAGATAAAGGTGGTATTTCCCCTATGGCAACCGGCCTAAACACCAAGAAAAACGTCTCCCCCCTAGTCCTCCAGTCACCCAACGGACCCATATTACCAAGGTCAAAGGATCACTTCTCAGAACTTACGGGCTTCTTTCTAAGGTCAACGCTTACGTTCCCAAAGCCAAATGCTCGCTTTTACCCGAGCCAAGGCCAACGGCTCGCTTTTACCAAGGTCAACGCCTCTCTCTCCAAGCCAATAGCTCACTTTTACCGAGTTCGACGCCTCTCTCTCCAAGCCAATAGCTCACTTTTACCAAGGTCAACGCCTCTCTCTCCAAGCCAATAGCTCACTTTTACCAAGGTCAACGCCTCTCTCTCCAAGCCAATAGCTCACTTTTACCAAGGTCAACGCCTCTCTCTCCAAGCCAATAGCTCATTTTTACCGAGGTCAACGGCCCCTTCTTATCATGACCAATGACCTAATATATTCCATCCCATTCATGATCCAATACGTACCCTCCTCCCTGGTGACATCACCCCTTCTTCCGTGACGTAGTAAATATCAATCCAGCCATGTCCCAATATATTAAACCTCATATTACCAAACGGGATTCAAACACGAACACCACATATTCGCTTAAAAGCCAAACATGGCCAATCAAATTAAATTAATAAACGTTTAAAATCTCCGTCAATTTTGAAGGCCGGTGGCTATTCGAAACAAGGCGTGTGAGGGTAGGGGGTTGGGGGTTGGGGTGGAGGGTGAAATAATACAAGCGACCGCACTATGAAATTACAAAAATAGAAAGGTTAATTAACTTTATCGACTGTTACCAATTCAGGCTTGAAA
>CABFVX010001679.1:92764-105362 GCA_902151425.1 Timema shepardi | reverse complement strand
AACCCTTATCTCCTCCACTAAGTAGAACTGTATGACTTTACATCTTAATTGAGACTAAATGTAAACAATCAACCCTTATCTCCTCCACTAAGTAGAACTGTATGACTTTACATCTTAATTGAGACTAAATGTAAACAATCAACCCTTGCTCTCCCCTCCTTTACTTTGTTTGTGTAGAGTTACGAATAAGATGGGATGCCATATAGATTAAATATCTAGTATTTATATACTTAGTTTAATTTGATGAGGCAGCACATTAAATAAAATCTACATAGTTTAAACTATACAAATTGCTATACATGTTTAGTTGGATTCAAAACCAATACTTTAGTGTTTGTGTCTTTCGTGTGTCTCTAAAACTAAGGTAAGTTTTGTCTGAGAAGTTTTATTTACAAGTTATATTTGCCAAAGGTTTGTATGTGCAATGACAGATTAAAGTTTATTTTAGTTAGACTATTATTATTATTATTATTATTATTATCAGCACCGCGTCTTACTACCCGTTCGGGTTATACGCACTTAGGCTAATGTGTAATGGTAGGGTGATTGTGAGATGAAATGGAGTACCTACAGTTTGACGTGGGATCCGAACCACGGTGGAGACCTGGCATTCCCCACATTCACAAGATGTATTGTCAGAGGTTAAGGAAGGGTTTGGTAATCAGATAAATCTTGACCGGGACCGAGGATTGAACCCCGGCCGCCAGCACAGAAGAATGACACTATTTTAGTTAGACTATGCGTCCTCCGGAGCGGGTGACAGAGTTTATTATCTATTATGTGGGGTATACAAATTATATGTTCTACAATTTGGATAGTACGTTTAATTACCTATGTTTATACAAATGTAGCATAAGTTATGTTTCAGCAGTGGCGTATTCTCTGGGTAGGCTAGTCCTGCACCGCATACCCAAAATGATATGGACTAGTTTTTGTTTAGTTCAATGCTGTCTGTGCGAACTGTGTAAACACTAATGTTTAAATTGTTAATAAATATACATGTAATGAATCACTAATTTTAAAACCAATATTGGTTCATATTCCAAGAATACTGTGTTTTAAGTAATTCTTCTTCCAAAAGGTTCTACTTTGCACAATAGGAAACCCGGGGCTTGCTACTTGAAAAACGCAAGGCAAGCTAGGGAGGCTTTAATGACCTTGCCCAATGTCTAGGGGGTGGTAACCCATTCCTTTCCGCTCGCCCATAAGTGATTGACCAATGAGATTGGGTTTTCACAACCCAGGTCATGCTGTTCTTGTGAAGCGAGCTATAGCATTGTGCCAACTATTGAAAAAAGATTCAAGGTCACAATGTTTATTTATTAAGCTAATTTAGTATAGTTTAAGTAAAAATACATCAAATAAATATATAACTAATTGTAAAATAATAGTTAGTATACATAACAAACTTTAAATTATACACTAATTAAATACATTGATTTATGTTTAGGTATTCTAGTCCCATGTATTATCGTGTATGTGGCAAACACATGTAACCATTCTTTCAAATTTAGGCATTTCAGCACAGATAGAGTGGGGAAGAGGGGGTGGGGGGGTGATGAGGCTACTTTAACCGTTGTTGACGGTAATTCTTGTTTTTCTTTAGTAGAAAGTATCATGGAGTTTTAATAGTGTTCTTTTTTTTTACATTAACGACTTATTAGTCATTGTGATTTTATATAATTATACATCAAAGAATCCCAAAAATCAGGAGTGTGAGTTCCCCATTTCAAAATGATTTAGAATTTACTTTGGGGGGAGGCATTCAATCAAAGCTGTAGCAAGAATGACATTTTGATGGAGAGAGCGGGTTTGGGGTTGCACAGCCTCCTAAGCTCTGAAGGCCGAGAATATTTATGAATATTAAATTCTTTTATAAATCATTTTGAGTAGTTTTATAGTAATTAAGTAATTTAAATATTACAAATGGTATCGAATGCTATTATTTGTATGTTTTTTCAATTGTTAATTTTGTGTGTAACGGTAAACATTTTGAATATTAGGCTTAAGCCTGAAGCCTGGTCTTAGAATGTAGCATATACATTCGGCACATCTCCAATGTTAGTTATACTTATTATTATTTAAATTTCTATTAACATTATTTGTGGTGCTGGGGAAAGAGGGGAAGGGGGTCAAATACCCTGTTTTCCCCTATCCCCTTTGGGTACACCACTGCTTACAGCAAAAGATATGTGTAAATATCTTGGCAATAAATCAATGACGTAGCGAAAGAGTATTAATTGTCCGAAATAATCTCCCCTATGTTAGTCAGAGTTTACGCATCTAAATAGCTTCTGGAGCATAAATTCTCAAGTTGGGAGACTAGTTTGTTTCCAACCAGCACTGTGTGAGATAAGTTAGGCTTTATACAATGGTTTTAATTGCAATGTGAGTTGGACAATCCACCTGATACCCTCTCACCAAGATCTGATGGACGTTTGATCGATGTATCACTTCATTTTACTCTTATTATGATTGTTTGCTTTGAGTATTGCTAACTGTGTGCTTTTAATTACACTGGGCTAATTGAATAAGATCTGTCTCTCTTATGTATTCAGAAATGTGCCCATACCACTCTTAGCCCCGAATAACAACTTAAATTTCTAATCTATAAACATAATTACAATTTGAGGACCACCTATGTGGTCTAGTGGTCATAGGTTCCGGCTACGGACCCAGAGGTCCCGAGTTTGATTGCCGGCTCGTCCAGATTATCTGGGAAGCAGTGGGTTTGGAACGGGTTAGATTCAGCCCAGAGTGGATAAATAAGGAGCTACTAGAATAAAGTAGTAGTGGCTCCGGTATAGAAAGCCGAGCTTAATGGCTGGAGTCATCGTTGTGCTGACCNGGGGGGGGGGGGGCGCTCAAAATTTCCTACGATAACATACAGTTAAAAGGAAATAATAAATGTTTGAGAACCACTGTTCTATTTGAACACATCTTTAAATATATCCCTTGACGTTCTTGGACAACGATGGTTGGTCCTCGGCCCCCAGTTCTCCGTTGCAACTTTTAGAGTACAGCATACCTATTAATTTTTCTCAGAATACGCCACTGTGTTTTAGTCACTAGGATTATACGCTATGCCACGAAAAAAAGTGATTTTTTTGTGATCATGTTTTTTACGAACCAAGATGTATTGTTCAACTGGCAACCATTTGACAAAAGTGTGGACAAATCTGAGACTTTTGACCGCTGATAAAAATAATTATATTTGTTATTTTAATACAATTGCGTGACTTGAATTTTAATTTCTATTTTTCCTGCGTAATTATATTTTCACCAGAAGCTATTGATCAAAATTTTTAAAATTTACTTATGTATGATCATAATAATTATTTAGTTTGAAATAATTATATATGAATAATGCACAATGGAACTGATGAATGAGGAAAATTCAACTTTAGGGGTACGGTAGCCAGCCAGCACCCAGTTCTCAGAAGAAGGCGCCTCTATACTAGCCCGCCTAGCCTCTCGGTAATGCGGTTGTATAGGGGAGCACTTTACAGGCGAACCTAGCCCAGAACGACCGAAAGAGAACGAAGAAAGATTGCGTGACGGAAGAAACGAACATAATGTCTTGCGTTGAATAAAGTCTTCACGGTATGAAAGAGAGAGAAAACTAATATTGCCAACGTAGCAACTTTCCACTAATAATTTTCACAAAAACGTAAAAAAATAAAAAAAATCTATGACCAGTGTTGAAATATTTGAGGATTTTGAGCGAAAGTGCTGTGTGGATTGCATCTAAGCTTTTTTTGAAAATGTTCTCTTATTATTTTCATGAAAACTTTTATTCCCCCTTCTTTAATTACTCAGATAAAACGATTAATATCTGGATAAGTTTTAAATGTTCAACCCCCGTTTGACGTCAAAACCAGAAACATTAGCAATTTAGTTGGGTTTGCTTGTGGGAGTGAAAACCCATATTTACGAGACGGATGGGTATCAAACTCTGTAACATTAGTTCCATTGGTAGCACGTTTGTCTGGGCCAGGAGTCCCGGGTTCTATAACTGTCATGGCCCTAAAACGTCATCATTGCTTCAAGTGGGACTTGCCCTGCCACAGTGATACATTAATGGCGAGGGGACTGGGTGCTGTGTATGTATTCAGTTTGTAAATTGTGTGCAGATAATATAGTCAGACGATTAAAAAACTTCCAAATAATAATAATAATAATAATAAACTATTTTTAAAAGACTTTTAAATTGCCAAAAAGGTCCAAAGTTAACGTGGACAGACTGTGCCTTAGTGACCAAACATTAATTTAATGAATTACGAAAATAGGGAAGCCTTCAAATAATGGTTTGTGTATTATGGTTATACTTCCACTATTTAGTTCAGTATTTTAAAACAATTAAATATGAGTTAGTTTTGAAAGTTATATTTATATTCGGCAGAGGGAATTGTCACGAGAATATCACCTGGCGGATGTTGGTAACAGTGCGGAGGACTAAGTGAAGGAGAATGATGATAATCAAATGACGGGGAAGTAGATGAGGTCGCACAAAGTTCACGACGAGAGGTTGTGTTTTTTTACGCCTGTAAAAAAACGATAAAAAACCAAAAAAATATATCTTCCACGTTTTGGTGTAAACCCCGAGCTGTATTATACGTTTCCGAGACCCGCATCGGTGGGGAACATGGACTAAGGCGTCGGTATCATCTGGTTGACGTGTGACTGGTGAAGTCACGGGGTTTATATCCCGGCCGGGTGTAATGAGGGTAGTTTCCCTTAACGTTCTTTTCAACTCTCATTCTACACAAATACGAGTAAGTTTCCACTAAATTAGACTTTCCTCACCCCATACCCCATTAGTATAAATATGCGGTTAACCGGGACGGGTAGTAAGACGCAGAACTAATTAAGAACAACCAATTACCCGATTCATCGGCCGAACGGTCTAAGGCGTCACTCACGTACTAGACTGACCTGCTGATGATGGTGAGATCGGGGTTTGAATCTCAGTAAGATCTACTGTGGGTATTAAAAAAAATAGTTTCCAGTCTCCTTCCACGCAAATGCGGGTTGATTACCTCTAAAATTCTTCCTTTCTCATCCCTACCCCATTCAAGTAATTATTATGATTAGCACCGCGTCTTACTACCCGTTCTGGTTATACGCACTTACGCTAATGTGTAATGGTAGGGTGATTGTGAGATGAAATAAATGGACCTACAGTTTAACGTGGGATCCGAACCACGGTGGAGGCCTGGCATTACTCACATTCACAAGATGTCTTGTCAGAGGTGAAGGAGGGGTTTGGTAATCAGAGAGTGATTATTAAATGTGTGTATAGCATGAACAGGTACTAAAACACGGTGATAAACAAAAGTGTTATTTTATAGATATTGAAACTATCCATCAAAATTGACAGCTGCATGTCACATGACTTAACGTATGAATACAGGAAAGTAGATAAAGTAATTTGTTCTAGGTTTCAGATATCCATTCATAAGAAAGCTCGCGTTTCCCCACCAAATTAAGGAGGAAAGAATGGCCCGTGTTTGTGTGCGGCCAGATATAGAGGACCTGTGCCGATGTTACCCGGACCAAGCGCCTCCATGGTTCCTGGCGCTGACAGGTGGATTAGTCAGCGCTGTGTGCGGCCACCAATGGAACCAGGGACTTCCACAGATAGCAACTGGGCAAGATGGGAGGGGGAGGACGTGGAAAAGACGGGAAAACTCTAGAAAAGCTGAGGGTTTCACTCGGTGGTATCCTGGACGAGGAAAAGAGGATTGCGAGCTGGATGTAAAGCCGAGGGTGGGGGGCGTCGGAGAGTTGGAGTAAAGGCGGGGGGGATTCCGTTCATATGAAATCCACCATTTCTTGTTTTTTTAAAAAGTAATAACTAATAAGGCTTCCAACACAATGATATTAAGAAATTAATTAAGTGGAAGAAAATATGAGACAGAATGCACGGAAATCAAACTAAGCCCAACTTTTGAAGGAGAAAAAGTATTACAAATACGTTCACAACAAATCTACACTAATATTATATTATTATTATTATTATTATTACTATTAGCACCGCGTCTTACTACCCGTTCGGGTTATACGCACTTACGCTAATGTATAATGGTAGGGTGATTGTGAGATGAAATGGAGGACCTACAGCTTAACGTGGAATCCGAACCACAGTGCGTTCCCCACATTCACAAGATGTCTTGTCAGAGGTGAAGGAAGGGTTTGGCAATCAGATAAATCTGTGCCGGGACCGAGGATTGAACCCCGGCCACCAGCACAGAAGTCTGACACTTTACCCCTAGGCCGCCAGGTCACCTACTAACATTATAAAGAGGAAAGATTTGATTTTGTTTTGTTTTTTTATTTGTAATGGATAAACTCAAAAACTACTGGACCGATTGAAAAAAAAAATTCTTTCACCAATATAAAGCTACATTATCAGCGAGTAACATAGGCAATATTTTATTTTGAAAATTAAATTTATTCTTCATAAAAATGTCGATAGTCACTCATATTTTATGGTAGAGTCTATATGATGATTCTTCAATATGTGTGTTGAAAATAATAATGCGTGGAGGGGGGGGTCTAGTAGTAAATATTAGTAAAATGGACAGAGTTAACCAAAATACACAAAAGATACGGCCAGACGAGCAATAAATGTCGCTTGAATGTAGTGACAGATGACGCTGGAATAATAATACTACCAGTGAATGAAACTGTAACGGGTCAGTCCGGTCAATAGATGTATCTTGGTGGAACGTCTTCAAAGACATGTCGCTGCTCGTCCATTCGAAGAGCTGTATGCAGCGGAGATATTTCTGTACCGGTATTTTATTATGTTTGCTTAGGTTTTTACCATCACATACGACCAGACGTGGGGAAATTTCACGTCTAATTCAAGTCACATTTCACACTCCTGTACCGTGTGCTGCTTTTTTTTTTTATAGCAATCGTTATTTTGTAGTTCCTTCTCAAGACACATTTACTAACAATCTGGTCGTAGCCCTAATTTGTCCATCTTTCTATTTAATTATATTGTTTAAGTTTGCCCGGACGGGTAGTTAGCGCCGTGCACAAGGGGCGTCACCTGAAGTATATTTTGGGGGAGTGGTGGGTGGGGGTTAGAAAGTTAATTTCCCTACCCTAGGCGTTCTTAAATTAGAAAACAAATAATCCAGGTGGCCAGGAATATTACAAGGTTAGCGTTGAAAACATCGGGGAAGGTGGGGGGTTGGGGGAGGGGCGGATTGTATTACCTCCAAATTAACAGGAGAACAAGGGGAAATTTCCTTGGAAAAATGGTAAAATTTTAGGCGATAACTGGGCCTTAAAACCAGGTTTAGGCAACTTAAAACATTACCTAAAGTCCGTTCACAGTAGGAATTGTTTTCTGAAAGGCCTTTCCCCCTACCAGAAATCTATTATATAGTAGGATATTGGTAGGAAAAAAGACCTTTCAGAGAGTAATTCCCACCGTGAATGGAGTATAACTTTCAACCTTCTTAAGGCTACTAGTGTCTAGTAGTAGTAGTAGTAGTAGTAGTAGTAGTAGTAGTAGTAGTAGTAGTAGTAGTAGTAGCAGTAGTAGGCAGTGACAAGAGCGCTACTACTTGCCAACTTGATCAACTAAACTTTTTATACCATCTACTACAGAAGGTTTATCCTTTCAGTTGATAAGTTATGAAGTTGGAGTTTTTTAATAGTATGGATTGACAGTTGGGAAATTTAAAATTTGTCTCTACAAGTCAGCGCTAAAAAAGACTTCCATGATCAAAAGTACCGTGGTATTAAGTAATTCTAGAATTTCCCAATCCAAGATCTCGACTCTCCGCAAAATTCCAAACTTTCAAGCCTTTTTTTTTACAACATTGGGGGTAAGAGGAGGGGGGGTACCCAACCCCTTACGCAATGCTCCTGCTGTTAGTCATTTAAATGTTTTTTTATAGAAAGTCGGAGGAAGTTTTTTTCAACCTCGGTGATGTAGCCTCCCTCTTTGATGATTCATCGAGACGGACGGGGATTCCCCTTACTCTCTTGTTTCATTATTGACAGTACGCCTGTCCGTCCGTCTGCCTCCCTCTCTATCAAAGTCTCTACAAGCCGCTGCAACTCAATTAACAATTCTCTTACCAGTCCCTCGTGAACACTACTGCCAACTTCGACCCACCCTATCTTTACCGAGAGAAAACTCCCTTGTCTCTGTAGTTTTTTTTTTTAAACAAGCGGTTTCATTACCAACCTACCTCGACTAACATTCCTCCGAGGAGAACTATATGGCAAGGAAATGGTCACTTTACACGAACATCATTTTGTAAGGGAAGGCGTTTAGTTGAAATATTTGGCGAAGTTGGATGTCAGACGGTTTTGAACTCTGTCCCAGGTATTTAATCAGGAGAAAAGGAATTTTGATGTACAGTACTTAGTGTATACATATAAGCTATTCAAAATAAATGTTACGATGCTCCGTATATACTTTTTTTTAAACATCTTTTATCTTAAATTAGAGACGTTTACTAAAAACTCGTAAGATTTGTGAAACTTAAATAACATTACATTGTTGCTCAAACGCTCCACTAAAGATCAGGAATGAAATAATATAGACCGTTACAGAAACAATGAGAAAAGAGGAACATATATGACCACCAAAGAGCATAACAATCCATTTCACATTTCAAAGACTTCAATAAAAGTTATATATATTTGATTAAAGGTTAGAAATTCTTGGTTTTATTAAAATACTAGTATTTAAGCTTATCTTCGGTAGGGAGCTTGTGCTCAATTGAAATAGTAAGATAACTTTTATTATTCATTTATAGTAATTAAATGAAATAAAAGACTAAAAGAGAATAAAGGAGCACCGTGGTTTCTCAAAGAGCATTGGTTCACCAAGCTTTGCCCCCACAAGTTGTTTATTATCATTATCAGGTCAATCCTGTACAGGCGATAGTTGTGTTTTATGTTTAGGTTTCATCTGCCTCTACAAAATTAAAACTATATATATATTTTTTTTATTAGTTTAGGGGTTTTGAGCTTCCCCCTTTTGTTCTATCTGGGGGGGAGGGATCCTTTTACCAATCCTCCCAATTTAATCTTATGCACTGAAAGGTAGATTTTCCAATAGTTTTGGAGGAACTTCAAGCTACTGCTCCCTTCCCCCCATTTAACCCATTTCCATTCACACATTACTATTTTTAAAATTTTAAGGCTTATTTGGTTATATGGTATGGTTATTTTACGTGCTTGCCTAGTTTCCAATTTGTGATTTAGTTGTATAAATTTAAAGTTATTTTATTTCCCGTTTTATAATTTTGAAATTCATTTTATTCAGACATCATTCATTTATTTGGTAAGGTATCTTTACTTACTTAGTCTGTCCACATTACCAGATTGTTCTGTCCACAACACCAGATTGTTCTGTCCACAACACCAGATTGTTCTGTTCACAACACCTGATTGTTCTGTCCACAACACTTGATTGTTCTGTCCACAACACCTGATTGTTCTGTCCACAGTACCAGATTGTTCTGTCCACAACACCTGATTGTTCTGTCCACAACACCTGATTGTTCTGTCCACAACACCAGATTGTTCTGTCCACAACACCAGATTGTTCTGTCCACAACAACAGATTGTTCTGTCCACAACAACAGATTGTTATGTCCACAACTACCAGAGTGTTCTGTCCACAGTACCAGATTGTTCTGTCCACAACACCAGATTGTTCTGTCCACAACACCAGATTGTTCTGTCCACAACAACAGATTGTTATGTCCACAACACCATAGTGTTCTGTCCACAGTACCAGATTGTTCTGTCCACAACACCAGATTGTTCTGTCCACAACACCTGATTGTTCTGTCCACAATACCAGATTGTTCTGTCCACAATACCAGATTGTTCTGTCCACAATACCAGATTGTTCTGTCCACAACACCTGATTGTTCTGTCCACAGTACCAGATTGTTCTGTCCACAACACCAGAGTGTTCTGTCCACAGTACCAAATTGTTCTGTCCACAACACCAGAGTGTTTTGTCCACAGTACCAGATTGGTCTGTCCACAACACCAGATTGTTCTGTCCACAACAACAGATTGTTATGTCCACAACACCAGAGTGTTCTGTCCACAGTACCAGATTGTTCTGTCCACAACACCAGAGTGTTCTATCCACAACACCAGAGTGTTCTGTCCACAACACCAGATTGTTATGTCCACAACACCAGAGTGTTCTGTCCACAGTACCAGATTGTTCTGTCCACAACACCTGATTGTTTTGTCCACAACACCAGAGTGTTCTGTCCACAGTACCAGATTGTTCTGTCCACAACACCAGAGTGTTCTGTTCACAACACCAGAGTGTTCTGTTCACAACACCAGAGTGTTCTGTCCACAATACCAGATTGTTCTGTCCACAGTACCAGATTGTTCTGTCCACAACACCTGATTGTTCTGTCCACAGTACCAGATTGTTCTGTCCACAACACCAGTATTGTTCTGTCCACAGTACCAGATTGGTCTGTCCACAACACCAGATTGTTCTGTCCACAGTACCAGATTGTTCTGTCCACAACACCTGATTGTTTTGTCCACAACACCAGAGTGTTCTGTTCACAGTACCAGATTGTTCTGTCCACAACAACAGTGTTTTCTGTCCACAACAACAGATTGTTCTGTCCACAACACCAGATTGTTCTGTCCACAACACCAGAGTGTTCTGTCCACAATAACAGATTACTTTGTCCACAGTGCTCCAATCCGTAAAGTCCGTAGTCCGTAATATTGCGCAGAAGCTGGATCAACTTTAACTTTCCAAGGACTATCGCTACGTAAGTCTAGACAGATCCAATCACAGACAAATAAAAGAGCATCGACGTGCGAATAGAAATGAAAGCGTCAGTGATAATAAAAGAAACGGTGCCAGTTTCCAGATATAGTATTTTAATGTATTCTACAAGCCCTAAAAAAAATACATAGTTATGAATATATTGATGGGTTCATGGAATTTGCTGAAATAGTTTTGTTTTGAAGATTTTGAATAGGAACAATATTATAATATATCGTTGGTTGACGCGATATAACGTGATTAAGGATACAGAGTGGGCGCAAGAAATAAAACAAAACAATAAGGGGTATAAATATATGAAGTTTACAGACGTAAGGACATGATTCGCTGAATAAACCACTTAATTACGTGTATTTGTTAAAGGTTACTTGGACCCTTTTTGAATTTTCGCCCTCCCCCCTGTTTCCATCCCTTAGTGGTGTCGCAAAACCGTAAAACGACAGCAACAACTTTACGTAATTACACATCCCTTTTAATTAAAAACGGGAGACCAAATAAAAAAAAAATGGCGGGTGTTTTTTCTCTCTCCCCAACATAGCTTTAACCAGAGATAAAATGGGCATTTAAAAGGCATAAGAAGACATTTTTTTACGAGATGAAGAAACTCACGTTTTGGTACGTTTTCAAATATAACCTGAAAATATGTTCCCTCATTTTCTTATAACAAAATTTTTATAATCTTGAACCTATTTGACCCCGAAATTATGAAGGATCGTGACTTTTTATGCACCCGGTACTAATAAAATAAGTCTTATTATTCTATTCAAGCCTAAACATAATATCAGGCCTCTCACAGAGAATAACAACGATATGATACTTACTGAGAATAGCAATCAGATACGTTTTGAGAATAACGCAATCAGATACGCTTTGAGAATAACATTATGATATTCACTGAGAATAACAATATGATCCTCGTCGAGGATAACAATACAATCATCTCTAAGAATAATATTAGGACCCTCGCTGAGAATAACATTAAGATCATAACTGAGAAGAATAATATCCTCAATGAGAATAACAATAGGATCCTTGGTGAGAATAACAATAGGATTGTCAATAAGGATCCTCACTAGGAATACAATATGCTCCACTCTAGAAATAACAATAGGACCCTCGCTTAGAACAACAGAAATATTCTCATTGGGAATAACATAATGATCCTCACAGAGAATAACAATAATATCCTCATTGAGAATTTAAAAAATATATTATTAATGAGAATAACAGAAGATTCCTCAATGGGAATAATATAAGGATCCTCACTGAGAGTAAAAGAAGGACCCTCACTAAGAAAGACTAACAAACACACATTTCTCCAATCTCTCTCTCTCTTCAGCCATTTTCTATTTTAGTCGGGCGAAGTGCTATCGTGCAGGGCTGCCACCCCGCTATTTATTAATTGGAATAAATTTCCCTTAGTAATAACGGTAGGGAGAATGGGGAAGAGGGGGGGGGGCGGATCCCGTGAGACGCTAGGCGTCTTCTCCCCCCCCTCCTCCTCACCGAACCCACCCAGTGACGGCACTTAACGTCGCGGTAATTAATTAATGACGCCCTAACGACTTTCACGGACAAACTAAACACACACACAGACGCTTTTTTTTCTTCTTCTTCTTCTTCTTCTTCTCTATCGCTCGCTCCATCTAGTGCGGTGGAACAATGTCGGGTCACCACGGGTTCGAATCCCCGCGACAGATTAGTGTGTGGTTTAAATGAGAGGGGGAAGGGGGGGGGGGGGGCCGGGGTTAAAAGGCGGTTAAACAAAACGGGGGACACGCG
>CABFVX010001679.1:48673-75486 GCA_902151425.1 Timema shepardi | reverse complement strand
CACACACACACAGCAAACTCACTGTGTTTTTCAGACTCTCCCGGTTCGCTAGGTGCCTGGCAACTCTGCCCAGTAGATCCGCCGGGAATCAAACCCCTGTAACTGGCAAACCAGATAATCTGAGCCTGACATTTAATCAGCGTGCGAGTCGATGTTTTTTGTTTCTTACCTCCTCCCCCCTCCTCCCAAGGAACCGTAAGAAATCCACCCAAGTCAGTAGCGTGTCTGTCTACTGAGCTAAGGGTCCTAGGTTCAATTCCCGGCATGGCAGATAAATTTATCATTGGTACGTTTACCCTTTAACAGTGCTCAATTAAAGGCCGGGGGGCTGGGCGTGGTGCTTTGTTCTAGTTTTAAGTTAGTTTATAAGTCGTGAGCTGATAAAATCAGTTGGTTCAAAAGGTGCGCCCGTTAAATAACCCAAAATTTAATAATAATAATAATAATAATAATAATAATAATAATGACTGCCTAGTCTCTCGAAAGTCTATAATTGTTCTTTTTCCCCCGGAGACGTTTCAAAAATATAAAAAAGTTAATTAAATTGCAGTTAATGAGGAATGCCTCGCCGACATTTCTCCGAAATTCAACCCTCGAACAGATGTTGCGGCAGTAGATGGTAGTCTTTCTGGAGAAAAGGTGAGGGAGGGTGAGGGGTGGGAAAGGAAACTAGTTTTTTTTTATATCTTGCGCTGTTAGCGTGGAAAGCTTTTCCCCGCCCCCCCCCCCTACCCAAACCATCCAAGAGCTACCCCTAAACCAACCATTCTCTCATGAGTTTACTAGTGGTGAGAAGTAGGGGTAATGCAGTGGGGTGTTGAGTGTTTCATAATAAACTTTAAACGTGTTCAATAGGCCTTGAAGTACAGTCTGTCTTAAATAGCACCTAGACCTCTTGAAAACTTTAGTACCTAACGATCTGTGTCCGAATCTAGAAAACAAAAACCAGCCGAGTTCAGAAACGACGCCGACAGTGAGGGGTTGGGGTAGATTTTAAGGTTTTTCGTTGAACAATCATGGCGTATGGAATGATTAACATCCCAAGTAGGTACAGGGGTAAGTTAAGCTGTTAAACTAACTCCCATTTTAAATATTGATATCAGTTATCACCTGTACTTAAATAATAAAGATTTTTAAGTGGACAACTAAATAAAAAGGAACACTGTATTGGCTCATATCAAACCATTGCTATAATTTTACACATTGAAGGTATATTTAATCTAGATATACAAAAAAAAAGTAGATCTACACTAACACACACACACATATATATATATATATATATATATTAATAAGTAGAGTAATGACTTTAATTGGACATTGGCGTGGATTTTAAAGGTGTATTTATTGTTAAAAGTTCCAAAACGTTACCTGCTTTTTAACGACTTAGTTTGTCTTCAATATATCTTTGTTTATGTAACGCACTGGCTCGTGTATTGAGTGACGTCACAAGCCCAGCCATTTGGCATTACTAACTTATCTTCTCTTTACATCTATCTACACCATAATTGTGTAGATAATTTTATGATCCAAAGGACAACTTTGTCTTTGGATTGTGAGGTGGAGTCCTGGAGGCCATATTGGTTTATCTTGTCTCTACGATGTATTATGTTGGGGGTGAAATATTATCACGTAATAAAAAGAAAGTGAATACAACAGGTTTCATTTATGTTCTCAACATGGCGGCAATTTTTTTTTAAAAGGGAAATAATATAAATTTGTAAAAGTGGACAGTTAAGAACTGAGATATTTCGCGCGAAACTTCGTTGAGAATTAACTCTTCTCACTTTTTAATGATTTTTTTCTATTATAAAAATTATTATTATTATTATTATTATTATTATTATTATTAGCACCGCGTCTTACTACCCGTTCGGGTTGTACGCACTTACGCCAATGTGTAATGGTAGGGTGATTGTGAGATGGAATGGAGGACCTACAGTTTAACGTGGAATCCGAACCACGGTGGAGGCCTGGCATTCCCCACATTCCCAAGATGTCTTGTCAGAGGTGAAGGAAGGGTTTGGTAATCAGATAAATCTGTGCCGGGACCGAGGATTGAACCCCGGTCGCCAGCACAGAAGTCTCACACATTACTCCTAGACCACCAGGTCACCTATAAAAATTATTAAAAATTAAAACGTAAGGTTTATTTAATCTTATGATATCTTTTGGCGTAAGCGGTGTTTCTAAAGATTCTACGACGCGTCACAAACCTACTCGGCAAGCAGCGCCTGAGATTTTTTTTATAGGTGTTCTGTCTTTCGACAGATCTGATGTCTGGTCCAAAGTGAGTCCTCCGGTATGTCCTATCAACAACTTCCTTTTTCTCTATCCTGAAACTTCGTCTTATTTTCTTGTTTAAGGCCATCCATCAGTTTTATACCTAGTATTCTTGGCCCCTTTTTCCCCCCTCCCACTTTCCCTTCTATGACGTCATTCGATACTCAATTTCTTCTCATAATGTAACCCTATTCTCTTTCAGCACCCCACCTTAAAACTTTCCAAATATTTACTCTCCTTTTCGTTGTGGTTCATGTTTCAACTCCATACAAAGTTATGTTCCATATGTAGCTCTCAGGGGTGGATCCATGGGGGGACGGGGAGAAGGGGGAAATTTACTTCCCAAATGGTCAGGAGACGGACAAAAAAACAAAAGTGGAACTAAACCGAAATGAACAAATCTGAGTAGATCGACGGAAAAGGGGTCATGAAAAGAGCCAGGCGAGCATACAACGATTGATAGTATAGCAGGAAAGTTTAGAATGGGGTTTTGAAAGATGGTTAAGGGCACCATGCAGAGCCATTGGTGCGTCTAATCAATACATGGCTGTTACTATGTGGGAAGAAAACTTAATATCTTGACTCTTCTGTGTGTCCACAATGAGATCATTTTAGACCAACAACAAATAATTGAGCGTTTGTAAAACTAGCAAGAACAGAATGATCATGTAGGCTACATTTAAGAAATATACATAAATACATACATACATACATACATACATACATACATACATACATATACATACATACATACCTAATCACGTTGTTCCCTTACAGGGTAAGCAAGAAACTGTGCATATAGCTAAAAAAAAAATCAGTACTTAATCCATCCTCACTAACTTTCTCCACACTTTCCTATCCTTGGGCACTTCCTTAAATTCAACAAAATCCATACACCGAGTCAAACATGTTCTTTTAGTCCTAACACTCTTAATATTTCTCTTTTTAACACATTCGTGTACAACATTTAGCCACGAATAGTGGATTATTAGAAAAATGTTAAAAAATTAACAATGATTTGTTTTATTCATATTTACGTTTATTTCTAACTCGTGTACCAGGAGGGCCTTAAAATGCCACTTTTGAAGGTTATATAAAAAAATCCCTTGCGATGAAAAAAATACAAGGGCATTGATAGTTGAACTTTGCATATTTTTTAGTGCTGATTTTAAAAAAAATGACAAATTTCTATCACGTCACGTTTTCTTGAAAAATTCAATTTTACTTGGATGTTTATGAACATTTAACATAAAAAAAATTCTGCCGTGGTGAAACCTATAGAATACTCCTCTGTGACATCTCCCCGTTCCAACCTCTCTCTATCAATAGCGTCGCGGGAATCTTTATCTCAGTTCTTTATCTAGGTTCACTGACCTCGCAGGAAAACTCGCTAAGCGAGCGCAATCGGCAGTCACCTTCTATTTTTTTCGAGCTTTATCTGGATTGATCCTGAACGTGTTATCTTTCTTAAGACTGAATTCCCTCGGCTTTTTTGGAAGTCATCAGAAAAGATATAAAAGAGATGTCCTCGTGAGAGACTCAGTTTATCTCTCTTTAACCCAGAAGATCGTGTACTTACCGTGTTCGTAGTAAGATAGAAGACGTGAAAATCTTTAAGTTCGTCTCAATTTTTCTTTAATGTGTAGTGCCGTGCGTGCGCTGATACAGTGACAAGTGGAAAATTCATCACGGAAACAATTTTAACGGTTGCTTTTCTCTGTGCATTTCGTGAAACATGGCTTCGAGTTTGAGACGTTGTGAAAATTTGCCAGATGACTTTTGTTACATATGCGGCGAATATAGTGTTATTAAAAATCAGCATTACAGACTATGTAAGAAAACTTTATCTTGAGTATTTTGGCATGAAACTCGGAGACCAGGACCAATCGTTGGCTGCTCATAAAGTTAGTGTCTCAATGATCTACGCTTATGAATCAAGGGAAAGAAGACGGCTTTATGATTTGGAATTCCTATGACATGGAGGGAGCCGAAAAACCACTCTGATGATTGTTACTTTTGCTCCTGCCATGTCCGTGGGTACAACCGCAAAAATCAAAAGCTAATCTCTTATCCTGATAACATTCCATCGGCCATAAATCCCGTTCCTCATGGACCTGATGTGCCAGTGCCTTTACCTCCAACTGAATTACCAGTCATCTCTTCGGTGTCTTCAGACTCGGAACATCCAGAAGTTCAAGGCTCCAATACCGAATATAAGCCCTCTGGAGGCGATTCAGCTAAGCCCTTCTCTCAGGTTGAAATTAATGATATGACTAGAGATCTGGGCCTTTCGAAAGAGGCAGCTGAATTGTTGGGCTCCAGATTGAAATAAAAAACGTATTGACCAAAATAACTTCTTTTTATTGGTACAGGAATCGAGAAAAGAAATTTGTTAAGTACTTTGAGGAAGAGGAGAACCTGGTCTATTGTTCTGATGTTCCCAGATTGATGAGCAAATTTAATATAACATACGATAAAGATGGTTGGAGGCTGTTTATAGATTAATGGAAAAGGAGCCTTAAAGATATCTTTCTTCATCACGGAATTCATTATGCATCTGTACCAGTTGGACACTCGGTGCATTTAAAAGAACGTTATGAAAAACTTGCTCTCGTCCTCAACAAAATAAAATATACCGACCACGGTTGGACCCTTTGCAGTGATATGAAAGTTATCTCCATACTTCTTGGTCAACAAGGTGAAATCTTGAACCAGGCACCAAGAATGTGATTCGGAACAGCTTAGTTGATCCATAACAAGTATTGTTACCCCCTCTGGATATAAAATTAGGTTTAATGAAGCAGTTTGTCAAGGCTATTCCAAAAGATGGTGATTGTTTCAAATACCCGTGCAAAAAGTTTACAGGTTTATCCGAGGCCACGTTGAGAGAGGGAATTTTTGTTGGTTTAGATATCCGCAAGCTTATGAAGGATGAAGAATTTGAGACTAGCATGACAACAAAGAAAAAGGATATTTGGGTTGCCTTCAAAGATGTCGTCAGTACATTTCTGGGTAATTACAAGGATCCTGACTATAAAGCAATTGTTATGAATATGCTGGACAAATTTCAAGCGTTGGGTTGCTTCATGAGTGTCAAAATACATTTCCTTCACTCACATGGGGACTCTCTCCCCGAAAATTTAGGATCAGTCAGAGAAGAATAGGGTGAAAGGTTCCGCCAAGAAATCAAAGATATGGAGAGCAAATATCAAGGAGGATGAGACAAGAACATGCTCGCCGACTACTGTTGGATGTTAACACGAGATAGGCCTGAGATTGAACATAAGAGAAGACCGTCAAAAAGAAGTTTCAAAGGAAAAAGAGTACGTACTAAAATATGAACTTTTTTTTTGTTTTGTCTTTGGCTCAGTTTAAAATTTGTTTCAAACTTTCATGTACACATATATAATATTTGCTCCGCTTGGTCAAACGACTATTTTATGTAAGTTACCTTAATAAAAACAGATTAAAATATTATGTTGGTGATTTTCTTCTAGAAACTGCACCATAATTTGATGTAAAAAGTTTAAACTCTAGGGAACTTTTTGTTTTTCTCTCGACCAGAGGCGGCTCGTGCAATCTGGCAACAGTGGTTTTCATCCATTTAAACCTATAAAAATTAATCGATTGCTGAAAAATCAATTTGCCTCACAAAGAATAGATTATTTTACATAGATTTAAATGGATAAAAACCACTGTTGCCAGATAGTACATGCACAATTGTTCGAGAAAATTCCTTTTCAAATAGGATTTTAGCAAAAATATCGATATCGATTTTACAAAAAATCCTGACGTGATGGAAGAAAAATGGAGTTAATTTTCGAAATCATCACACCAAATAACATAAAACTCAGCGAAAACTTCTTTTGTATTTTTCTAAAACTTCAATTTTGCAGGCAAGTGTTATTATCATCATCATTATTAGCACCACGTCTTACTACCCGTTCGGGTTATACGCACAATGTGTAAAGGTAGGGTGATTGTGAGTTGAAATGGAGGACCTACAGTTTAACGTGGGATCCGAACTACGGTGGAGGCCTGGCACTCCACACATTCACAAATTGTGATTAATATAAGTCATGTCAGAGGTGAAGGAAGGGTTTGGTAATCAGATAAATCTCGGTATTGATGATAATACACAATAGTAACAGGTGAATATCACATGACTTGACGTATGAATACATTAAATTATCTTTAGTAGCTTTTCCTAGTTGTAAGATGTGTCCAATTCATAAAAATATTTAGATATAGCCATTGAATGTTCGCATCTATTGACAGAACCATCTAACACACATGCACATCTCAAGTATGACTGTCCACATTGAAGCCAAACGGAAAATAAAAAAGTAAAAAAGGAGACAAAGAGGAAACGAAACACTTCATTTCCTTCTGTTAGTCTTCGGATTTAATTTCTCCATAGATAGAAGAATATCCCTCCCCCTCTATTGCTCCCCCTGCACGATTCATAGCTCCCTTGGGGGAGGTTGGCGTTAGAGGCGACTGAGAAGCAATTTGCTTTAGGTGAGGGAGAGTTCAGTGGGGTGTATGGGGGTGGTTTAGGAAGTTAGGGGTTGGGGGAGGATGAACAGGCAAATAAAGGAGCGATGAACTGGAAAGTCGGGCACTGCTGAATACGTAAACAGCTGTTTTACAGAGTTCAGGGAATTCACGTAGGAGAGGGTACGGCTGGTTGAATGGGGTTGATGGTACAAAAAGGGAGGAGAGAAGTACCTCCCACACATCGTACATGACTTGTACCTCCAATATCCACCCCCTCCCCCCTCCTTTCCATCGGAAAAATATAGGTCTTCTCTCCCTTTCAAATAACAGTCGGTCTGTTTGGACAGCGGATGGCACAAAAGTTGAATAATGTTGATTGGCTTCCCCCCGCCATCCCAATTCGTTAACGAGTTCGAGTAACCACGTACACTAGTACAGGTCCCGTGACTAAGTGGTTAGATTGATTATCCACAAGTATAGAAGGTCCTGGTTCAATTCTGGGTGGTGTTGACAAGATATATTTACAACTTGTTTACGAGTGCGGTCCTGCTATTCAGTTAAAAGCCATTTCACACCAAAATATTATGCGTCACACGTTATACGCTACGTAACCGAGCTAATCAGTTTGATTGTTCACAAAAAAAATTATATTAAGCACAGTGCACGCTTCCACCTACCCCTTCCCCCAACCCTTCCTCCACCAAGCACTATGATTCTTGTAAGTTTTTACTTCACGTTTGTTAAGTCAAAATGTATGCTGGCGGCCGGGGTTCAATCCTCAGTCCCGGCACAGATTTATCTGATTACCAAACCCTTCCTTCACCTCTGACAAGACATCTTGTGAATGTGGGGAATGCCAGGCCTCCGCCGTGGTTCAAATTCCACGTTAAACTGTAGGTCCTCCATTTCATCTCACAATCACCCTACCATTACACATTAGCGTAAGTTCGTATAACCCGAACGGGTAGTAAGACGCGGTGCTAATAATAATAATAATAATAATAATAATAATAATAAGTCAAAATGGTGTTGGAGGTAAGTTGTCGTGAATCGAATTCCTCCCACTCGATTTGTGGATCGGTGAACAATAGCGATTCCAATACTGGTGACCACCCCTTGCTTTTATATTCTTTGTCAAAGAGAAGAAAATGGGTCAATCGACGATTATTATTATTATTATTATTATTATATGCTATTTTTTACGACAGGTCCTTTCATTTTGTCAGTGAACTTAGACCGTCAGTGCATCCTGTCCTATCTATCCCTTCTCCATAAGCTCACAGAATTTTCTTCTTTCTTTCAATTCACCCAATATTTGAATCCTTCTTCCTAAGATCCTCTTTCCCTCGACATTTTCCTTCTATGAGGTCATGCAGAATACAGTTCCTCCTGAGGGTGTGTCCGATACCGATATGGCGAATATAAAAATTGAATGTATAGATTACACCTTGATAATTTCCAGACATTTCTTTAGATTAAACCACGAACAGTTGGTGCAAGTCCTTCACCCCGTAGAGGCGGATATCAGGAAAGGGGGTGCGCGATAGAAAGATACAGCGAGGGAGCGTGTCGCTGACTGACAGCTCACAACTGACTTCTGACAGTCGACATTTAGGTATATACCTAAATTTTGACTGTCAGAAATGACACCTGCTAAACACATGTTTTTGCAGATCATATGGTTCGACGTAGGGATACATAATTTGATCTGGTAACTTTTCAAAGCCGTCAGCTGAGCTGTCAGTCAGCACCAAAGAAGCCATGGGACTACTGTAGATGTACATAACTATTCTAGGTTCAATCAGCTTTTTAAGTCCTGCTGTCTAATTAATAAATATCTAGGAGATACAATTAAGTGGGGAGCATAAGACGTGCTGGCATAGGTTATTTTGTTTACATAGCTGTGTTCTGATATTATTAGTACAGCAAGCAGGGTTTTGAACCCAGCCTCCCCGGACCAATAAATGGTGAGACTAACCCTTTTGGTGACCTGGCGGTCTAGGGGTAAGGTGTCGGACTTCTATGCTGGCGGCCAGGGTTCAATCCTCGGTCCCGGCAAATATTTATCTGATTACCAAACCCTTCATTCACCTCTGACAAGACGTGTATTAATCACAAATCGTGAATGTGAGGAATGCCAGGCCTCCATCGTGATTCGGATTCCACGTTAAACTGTAGGTCCTCCATTTCATCTTCAC
The DNA here is from genome assembly GCA_902151425.1 of Timema shepardi. NCBI lineage: Eukaryota > Metazoa > Arthropoda > Insecta > Phasmatodea > Timematidae > Timema > Timema shepardi. The sequence goes on along the minus strand of CABFVX010001679.1, from coordinate 66,505 downwards.
AATCACCCTACCATTACACATTAGCGTAAGTGCGTATAACCCGAACGGGTAGTAAGACGCGGTGCTAAGAATAATAATAATAATAACCCTTTAGATTGTCTGTCCACCAATATTAGTTGTTGTTTTTTTGCACCGTGTCTTACTATCCATTCGGATTATACGCTTATGTACTAATTACACTTATAATTTAAGGATTAGTATAGTTATATTAAGCGGAAGTGCATCCGCATTTACGTGGAGGGAGAGTGGAAAAACCACCTTCAGTACACCCAACCAAGATTCGAATTTCAACCTCCCCATCATCTGCAGTCTAGTCTACTGCGAGAATGATGCCTTAGACCATGCTGCCACCAAAGCGAGTAATACTAATTGTTAGGAGCACTCGAATTTGAAAGTAAAAGTTGTATTTTGTTTTATTGTGTGATTTAAAAATAATAATAATTTGATATATAATCAAAGAAAAATCACCGTCACTTTAAGTTCAGTGGATTATTATGTTTACTTTCTCGTAATACTTCGGAAAGAGAAGGTCATGTGATCGTAAAAAAAAATATAATTCGAGATTTTGATGTATGTGGACGTGTTTTGACCCTGAACAGAAAAAAAAAATGTTTTCGCGATGCCACCTGTGTGTTTGCATGTGGGCGTAGAGCCAAAATAATTTTACCGATCAGCTATGGCTATCTAGAATTTTAATAAGGTTCCCTGGAAGGATTTTTGAAATTATCAACCCAACCCTACAACTAAGGGTAGTTTATTTAGGGGCGAAAAGAGAAAAAAAAATGATTTTCTCGAAATAGGCAAATTTTGATTAAAATTCGTATTTAGGCATCGTTTAACTACAAACAACATTTCGCAAATAATTTTTCCGGGGAAATTACTGGAGAGGGCACTTTACCTAAGAGGATATCTTCAATTTTGATCATATCTCTGAAACTCTTTGAGACACTTTGACTCTTTGAGCCGTAGTACTATTAAAAATAAACCCACTTTTATTTGAAATATCTTTTTATGTAACCGAATAGTTTTATAGCTAATAATAATAATACAACGCGTCTGGACTACATCCCTGGTAGCCCAGTTTGTGAAAAGATTAGTCAGTACTAACATACCGTTGCCCAGGTGATGCCCAAATGCACTAATTGTACATACTTTCCGTGGAGGTTCTTGTGGTTATGAGGGTGTGGAGTGGTGTAAACACTTAAACCCAACTTAAGACTAACCAACCAAACTCTGGTGACTGTTGGGGTAGTTCCTCTTTGGTGAAAAATATCCGAGGTACCAGCCGGGAATCGAGGCCGGGACCCCTAGACTCAGAGTCAGGTACACTGACCACTACACCACGGGGCCGGTTAGTAAATAAATGTTTTTAAATTAAGGTCTGAGAGATGGGGAGTTGATTGTAGTGCTCTTTGATGGACCGAGATATTTTCTCAACATTTTTCTGTAAGAGTAGGCCTATATTTAATTTAAGTTCTTTGGTGGAATATGATGCTCGTTTTTTCCTATCATGTTTCTGCAAAATTTATACTATTTGGTTTCGCATATCTTAAAAAGTTTTAAGTAAATAGGTTACCTCTGCGGTGCCAGACGTCTACAAAATAAATCCTAACAGAAAAGTGTCTGTTGGGGAGGACAAGATGGCGCAGTTTGTCGTACATGATGGATGGGACCCATCGTGCGATACCCTGTTTCCCTGCCCGGATGAAACCTTCAATCCCACGGAAAAGCCTCGAATCCTGAAAACAATATTTTCCCCTCTAACAAGCTACCGATCGATATCTTCTTGAATATCCGACAAATCCCTCAAACGGGAGACATTGTGAGACATCTTTTCTCCCATTTCTTCTCTACTAAAACTTGCTAAGACGCACCAGAAAATCACGTGGCCTAAGGTGTCAGGCTTACGATAGAATGGAATTGACTAGTAATGGAGGAGGTAAAGGTTTAAATCTCGGCTGGGTACAGGGATGGCAGTTCCCTCTTATATATCGTTATATTTATCATTTGAAATATTGTAAGGTGTATATCAAAAGCTACGTTATGTCAATTATATCAATATATCGGTTGTTTCCGATATATTGAGTCGCACTGGTCTGGACAAAGTGGAACAGTGATATTAAGAGGGCTGCTGTTATGTTCTACTATTCTTCGCCACATTTCACTTTCAAATGTTTTATTTATTTGTTGAAAATAGCAGACAAGTTTAGTAAAAACTTAGTAAAAGATCGACTCAATCAACGAAAAGAGAGGGAAAAAAAGGTTTAATTTATTTGATTTTAAAGCCTTAAAACGTGGTCCAAAATAGGGGTTGTCCATTAGCTACGTCACTCCTCCTCACTCCTCTTGTCTGTCATTGTTAAGGGCCGTTTGCAACCACGTGACTATGAGGATGCTTTGTTGACACTAGCGTGGGTTTGTTTGCGTCATCATAGGTTAAAAGGTGTAGCGATAGTGTGCTCGGGAGCAAACGATCGGTTCGCTAAGCATTCACTATACGTTCTTGTATACCACCCTTAGACGAGGAGTGGGACACCTTTTGGTATTGGAGGGCCCGGCCCACATGCCACTTCACGTATTCCTCATGAGGCCACATACTTTGAGGGGTGGGGAACATTTGACAATGCAAAGCCCACACGCCACTATACGTATTCCTCATGAGGCCACATACTTTGAGGGGTGGGGAACATTTGACAATGCAAAGCCCACACGCCACTTCACGTATTCCTCATGAGGCCACATAATTCATGTACAGTGAATTGTTGCCAAAATCATAGCTATGTCCCTACCAAAACATTAATTAATGTAGTTTTAGGAACCCTTTAATGAGCGAACGTTTTTATTTTTATTTTTAGTCTTCCTTAGTCGTTCTTTTCTTTGTATTTGGCAGGTTTAGGTTATCAAATATAATTTAAAAACATATATAGTGAACGAATTAAACAGAAACAATTATTGATTCATCTTGTTATAAAACGACAATACGCAAGCCAGCATCGTAATATGGCAACACACGCGAGCAACTAAACAAACAAACAAACAAACACACAAAAAAACAAACACACTATTATTATTATGTTTGATTACTTGTATCGAACAAGCCTATAACGAAACACATGTAACGTCAGGTTGTTCGTCTCTTAACAGCCGATAACCTACACCAATGCGCAGAAACCAAATACCATCCTACCACTGGCTATGTTTATAGCAGTGGCTCTCAAACTGTGGTCCGCGGTGGTGTACCAAGTGGCCCGCAGATGAGACCACAGAGAAAAAAGAATATATATAATGTGCAAGATCTAAAGAGTACCAAAATTGGCAGGACTTTGTACCACAAGTGTTAACACATGGTACGTGTGCATAGGGGTTCATTTATAAGTCACGTAAACATTTTTTTTCCACACCCATTTATTTTTTTAACCCTCGTCCATCCCATATGACACTATGTAGACATTTAACCTGATCCATTCCCACCTCCACAACCTGTGTTACGTAACTTTTCACACCCAGAGTGGATGTTATTATTTCATAGGGAGGTCCTTGTGACACTAAAACAGGGATTCAGTTTTAATACAACTAAGAATCCATTTTAAATACTGATTATAAATTACAGTATTTAAATATATTTTTTTAATGAAAGGTTTAATACGTTATTATTTTTGTACAGTAATATTATTTATTCAATATTAGAATTTAAGGATAAGACCTGTGACCAATGACATGTACCTACCATCCCCCACACCCTTTGAACAGTGTTACGTGGTTTATGGATGACCGCTGACAAAATCTAGGGGGCCATACATGTATTAGGTAACACAATTATGTGACCCCCCCTTACCACATATCACGCTTCGTAACGCTTTGGCAGCCCCCCCCCCCTCCTTAAGTTACGTAAAGTTTCCGGTTTTAACTAAAATCACCTTTTCCTCATGTGATTTTCAAATGGGCTTGTTTTTTTTAGTAGACTATTTATTTTCTTGTCGGATCTTTTAAGTTTAAAATAAAAAAAGTATTTTAATAAAGGATGCAATTTCTAATCAAACAGTTTTATTTGTTAATTTAATTTATTAAAACTATTTTTTTTTACTGTTGGGTTTATAAACTAAAACTTTGCTACGTTACGCTAACATAACCCCCTTCTCTACGTCACGCAACGTAACGCTACGACGGAACTCCCCCCTCAAGTGTGTTACGTAATACACGTATGACCCCTAGTAAAATAATGTTGTCTCTTACTGCTTGATAAACACATCCCTCATGAGAGTTCCTCCCTGCTTTGGTGGCCTCACGTTTTAAGGCGTCACTCTCGCAATAGACCGGGGCTTGAATCCCGATCGGGTGGTTTTACCCTACCACGCAGATGCGGGTACACTTCCTCTAAATTCAACCTTACTCCTCTCTGAACTCTTTAGTGTAATTAGTACATAAGCGCTGTACCATCAACGTCACGGACTGTTTGTGTGCCGATAGATGACACTTCTCGCCCACCGAGGTCAGTGGCGGAGTGTATGAGAGTAGGTGAGTGATATATGGATTGTTGAACAGGTCAGGGCTGGCCCGCACAAAGTAGAACAGTGTCAGTAAAAAAAAAAAGTTTCTTCAGTGCCCAGTGGACTATAGTCGGTGTAGAGTGTTTAAGAGTGTTCTGAGCGATTTTGTTCTACAATATTGTGGTTCATCAAAGCTAATCAATTTACAGTAACCCCAAGGCTTATTTGGTGCTGACTGACAGCTAACAGCTGATTTCTGACAGTCAACATTGAGGCATATACCTAAATTTTGACCGTCAGAAGTGACAGCTGCTAAACACATGTTTTTGCAGATCATTTGGTTCGGTGTAGGGATACTTAATTTTGTCTGGTAACCTTTCAAAGCTCTAAGCTGTGAGCTGTCAGTCAGCACCAAAGAAGCCATGGGGCTATTGTACTCATTAATATAATTATGTTGGACTTAACCTCACTGTGTTTTCCTTACAAGTGGATTAGTCTTATTTTTTTATACAAATAACGGGGGGGTAGTAACCGAGTATCAAAGCTAAATAAGTAGAATTTTCTCGGTCATCGAGGGGACGTCACCATGTAGTGACGTATTGGTACTGCGTTGTGTCGGGGAAATGAACCTAGCTATAACAAAAGGGTACAAAGTATAACCCGAAAGGTTAGTAAGACACGGGGATAAAAAAAATACATAAAAAAACAGAACTCCCAACTTGGCAAATAGTCAGGTCAATTAGTGGTCCACTGTCGGTAACATTTTGGTCCACGGAGCTAAGGTATCGGACTCGTGTGCTAGGAAAGTGTATCTCAATAATTCACAAAAATAGGTAAATAAAAAAAAATGTGTTCGACAATGATAGTCCACAAGGCAGTCTTGTCTCGTTTCCAAGGTATCAGGAACGGAATTATTTCCGGCCCTGATACCAAACAAGCGTGCAGAAATGTTTGACCTCACTTTCAAATAAAGTTGGAATAGGTCGTGCGGGAAGCCTCAGGTTCGAGTCCCATGAAGATATGTTACTATGACACCCTTGTTGCTCGCAACAGTGGCTGTTCTAGTACTAGCACCCTCGGTGGGCCACGCCCTCCAGGCGCAATACGTGGATGAGGGCGTTTACTTGGGCGTCGTCTACATCCAGGTGGGGGGGTTCTCCACGGAGCAAGGGGTCCGAGGATGCACTGGCAGCATCATTTCCCCCAAGTGGGTAGGTTAAACATTAGGAGGGATGGCACCCTTTCTCACAGGGATGTTACTCTTGTTCCCTTATCTTTCACACAGGGATGTTCCCCTTGTTATCCTAACTTTATTACAGGGGTGTTATCCTTGTTATCCTAACTTTATCACCAGGGATGTTACCCTTGTTATCCTAACTTTATTACAAGGATGTTCATCTTGTACTCCTAACTGTATTACCAGGGATGTTACCCTTGTTATCCTAACTTTATCACCAGGGATGTTCCCCTAGTTATCCTAACTTTATTACCAGGGATGTTACCCTTGTTATCCTAACTTTATTACCAGGGATGGTCCCCTAATTTTCTAAGATAAACTAATCCCCAGTGCACCTGTCCAATATTCTAAATATGGTCTCTTCATAATTCAGTACACTATGCGTCTGATACCTTAGGCCTCATGACCACCAGTCCAGATTCTTATGACGGTAAATCCACCCCAGCCTTGTTTCCCCCCCACCCCCCAAGGTGCTGTTGGCGTCCTACTGTCTCGGCCGCCGCCCCAACGAAACGGACCCTCGCAGCGTGTGGGTGTTATCAGGGGTGCAGGACCGCCGCCTGATGACCTCTGGACAGCTTCGTCGAGGACAGAGCATCCAGGTGCACCCGGACCGCAGTGGAGGCATTGGCGGCCACAACCCTTACCCGGACCTCGCCCTCCTGGAGGTAGATCCCCCTTTCAAGTGGGGCAAGGCCGTGGACCACATCACCATTCTCAGCTCGGCAATACCATACGAGGACGACGATGCTGACTGCTGGGTGGTCGGATGGTCAGTACAACCCTCAAGGAAAGGGTCAAAAAGTGTCACTCTTGTCTGTTCTTGTTTTTACTGCCCCTGACCCTATGCTCGCCCGACAGGTGGTTCAACAGGTACCCCAACAGGACGGAGAGTCACGGGTACCTGCTGCGCCGCACCCCTGTGACCCTGGTCAGCTACACCACGTGCCGAGAGTTCACCCTCGTGGAGCACGAGTCTCAGATGTGCGTCAGACTTGACTATGAACCGCAGTACATCAGCTACAACGGGAACCCCGTTTTCTGTGGGAAGGACGTCGTGGGGATACAGTGAGTGGGCTAAGGTGGCAGCGTGTCTCTTAGTGATACGGTGGTTTCTGATGATTCCCTAAGAGTGGCTCTTATTGAGGCAATATTTAAATTTTCAAAAGATAAAATGTTGATCAAATAAAGTGAGCTCAACAGCAATGCCTGTGTTGATATAAGATTACTCATCCGGGATGGTTCTCAAATTTAAAGGAACAAGAGAGGTAGAATTTGGAGGAAAATTATATTCATTTGCGTGAAAGTGAAAGAGGGTGAATCATGAGTAAAACCAAACCTTCTAGGCAGGAATTAAAGCCCCGACTTCTGCCAGCGGTAAATTTGTCCACATGGGATTACTTCTTTGTTAGGTCCATCAACTGAGAGGACACCTAAGATTGCCGCACACTGTATCGGATCGGAACGTAAAGCATCGGACATTTTTTGACTACCTGTATTTTAACGGAGGCCTGAACACTGGATCGGACCAACAACTTCAACGTCAGATCGGAAAGTAACGAATCATATTTCCGGGAGGGAATAATGCGACGGATTCTGAAGCTACGCGCATCCGTCTTCAGGACTGGTCTGTTGCATCATCTACACTCACGCTCAGTTCACACCTGTCGATGTTCGATTTATTTCCCTCGGCGTTTTTTAAACATCTCTTTGAACGAAGAAATAATCCATTTAGTTCAACAGTATCCTATAATTTATGACATTTGGAAACAAACATTCTTATGACTGTGTTATGAAGGTAAATGCGTGGGAGGAAATTTCGGAAATTTTATGTTGCATTTATGTTTCTTCCTCCTCTTCATCAGCCTCGGCAGCCATGCACAGAGAACAACCGCCATTGCCTGCTCTTCACTGCTGCTATCACTATCACCACTCACTATAATCAAATCGATCAAACTGATGTACCCTATTTGGTTGTGTTCCGACTGACATGAATTTAATTACAAACCAGTGTGCGGACAAAACTACAGTAGCTCCATGGCTGCTTTGGTGCTCACTGACAGCTTAAAACTGACTTCTGACAGTCAACATTTAGGTATATACCTAAATGTTGACTGTCAGAAGTGGCATCTGCTAAACACATGGTTTTGCAGATCATATGGTTCGGCATAGGAGTCTGGTAACTTTTTAAAGCTGTCAACTGTCAGCTGTGAGTTGTCAGTCAGCACCAAAGAAGCCATGGGGCAACTGTAATTCTCCATTCGTAGGGATCCGATTCCGACCATTCCGAACTGTTCCGATCCAATTCGAAGTGTGACAAGTTTTAAGCCTCCTTCATCTATGACAAGGTCATGTGGTTTTTAGGGGATCCTAAGATTTGACCATTTAGTACCAACAGATTTACTACGTTACCACATGTGGGTTGGGAGATAAGCTACCCCACACTACCCATGAAGGGTGACATGCACTCAAGTGCTGGGTTTTGTTCCCGACGCAGGCACGCTCGCTCGCCGTACGAAGACAAGGGGCGCCGCGTGCACGTCTTCAAGAAGCTGGTGTTGTTCTACCCCTGGATCGAGAGCGTCGGCTCGACGGACCTGTCCCTGGACATCCTGGTGGACAAGGAGAAGATGGCGCGCAGCCACCAAGAGGCGGCCGTCATGAGGCCGGGAATCCAGGGCGCCGAGGCCATCGCCACAGCCCTGCTACCCTACCTGGGCCTGCTCGCCACGTGCTGCGCGCTGGACTGTCTTCACCCTCAAATCTTTCTATTTATTTAGCCGACCATCCCTTAACCGCGTCTGTCTCATGTCTGTGTTCCTTTCGTCTGTCTTAATAAATATAAGTTGACACTTTCCTTTTTGAAAAGTACAACAATCCAATTATTTCTGTTGATCATTAAGTGCTTAAGGTTCAGGACACGAAAAGTAACTGTTATAGGAGGATATAATTGATCTTTGAGAATAGAATGACGTAATTTAATAGGAGGGTCACACATATTGTATTAACATGGAGGAGGTGCAACCATATTTTCGTGAAAGGGGAAAACCACTTAAGGAAAAAAAAAAAACTTACTCAGTACACCCAATGAAGATTCGAACACTAGCCTCAATGGCGTAGTTAGCTAACCCACTAGTTTTTGTGTTGAGCTAGACTGCCAAAGACGGGGAGATCGAGGTTTGAATCTAGGCCGGGTGAACTGGGGGGAGGTTTTACCTTCATGGTTTTCCACTCTCCCTCCACACAAATGTGGAATCATTTAATATAAATTCAACCTTCCTGATTCCTAACCCATTTGCGTAATTAGTACTTAAGCGTATAACACGAACGGGTAGTAAGACGCGATGCTATAATTTAAATTTAAAAGATTTGAACCCCGATATCCCTGTTATCAGTAGTAGTAGAGTCTGTTACGAGAGAGTAGCGTCGTGGAACTTGATTCACACATTCGCCGAAAATAGAGAGCAAAATCTTCTTGAGTGGTGCAGCAATTCACACGCTGTATGTCGAGTGTTGACCCATGATGCATTGCAATACGCAACGCTAGATTAAAATATCTAATTATCAAAATATTGTATTTTCTAGTGGATAGACGTATATTTTGGGTCATTCTCCCGATGTATGTTTTCAAATTACAAAGCTGTGTCGTGGTACAATCCAATACATCGATACACACGTTTTATATTAACGAGTTATTTCAAATCTCCTCGCAAAGACCGACGCAGCTGTCTGCTTGAAGTTAGCTCTACAGCGCATGCGCACTGATTTAAGAGGGTTGGTTCTGATATTTGATTGGTTTATCCCATGCCGGACATCTGAGACAGAATCGGACGAGTCGAACTTTAGGCGGAACAGCTCGCGCCGATGAGGCGGAATTAATCTTGGGATTTGGCTTAAGAGCTCGTCACGTGACCACGTTTCTGTTCTGCGCTAGTTTTTAGACGAATGTGGGAATCCACAGTTAGAGCTTAGTCCATTCGGCCAGTGAAGCGGGTAAATAGAAGTATTAATAAATACTACACGTAGTAGCTACAGTAGCCCCATGGCTTCTTTGGTGCTGACAGCTCACAGCTGACAGCTTTGAAAAGTTAACAGATCAAATTATATATCCCTACGCCGAACCACATGATCTGCAAAAACATATGTTTAGCAGCTGTGATATCGAGGTTCGATCCCCGTCGGGTACAATGAGGGTGGTCTTCCCTAAGTAGTTTTCTACTCTCCCTCCCAAATGTGGGTGAAAATTTTCTAAATTAAACCTTCCTACTTCCTAACACATTAGTGTAACTAGAATATAGCTACAGTAGCCCCATGACTTCTTTGGTGCTGACTGACGGTTCACAGCTGACTTCTGACAGTCGACATTTAGGTATATACCTAAATTTTGACCGTCAGAAGTGACAGCTGCTAAACACATGTTTTTGCAGATCATATGGTTCGGCGTAGGGGTACATAGTTTGGCCTGTTAACTTTTTAAAGCCATAAGCTGTCTGTAAGCACCAAAGAAGTCATGGGGCTACTGTAGTATCAGTTATTTCTACTGGGAATGAGATTATGGCTATAGTCCTTTGTAACTGTTGGAACGATGTGTTTGTGGAGTTGTGGGATTAGGTCATTAGCTAAATTAAATATCTGTGGCCTTCTAGTGAGCCCCGTGCCGTGCTGCACGTACTAATGGGTTGACTCAGAAAGGAATAAAATATTTCTGTTATGGTGTACAGTCGTGTTTAAATAATTGACTATTTTAATTTTTTAAGCTTATACAAGTTTCAGTATGTTAAAAAAAAATTAAAAAAGAAACACAAATATTCTTTAATGATAGTCAACTTAAAGTGTAATTATGATAGTTTAATTTAAAAAATTGCAAATGCAGTAAAGTAATTAATAATAAAGTGTTATTAAATATTTTTGAACTAGTTTATTATTATTATTATCATCACTGCGTCTTACTTCCCGTTCGGGTTATACGCACTTACGCTAATGCGTAATGGTAGGGTGATAGTGAGATGAAATGGAGGACCTACAATTTTAACGTGGAATCCGAACCACGGTGGAGGCCTGGCATTCCCCACATTAACAAGAGGTCTTGTCAGAGGTGAAGGAAGGGTTTGGTAATCAGATAAGTCTGTGCCGGGACCGAGGATTGAACCCCAGACCCCCAACACAGTAGTCTGACTGACACCTTACTCCTAGACCACCAGGTCACCCTACTAGTTTAGTAAATCCCATGTATGCAAGCAGAGAGTTTTGTACAACCCATATGTTTTAAAGCTCGTTTCCTGTTTTTATTTATTATTGGTAGCAAACGGACACATTATTATATATGGTACGACGTTCAGGGTGGCTCAGCTAGAGCCCCTGTGAACTCGGCAACACATCTCAAATATATGCTAAAAAAACTGTTGAGTTGGTATTTACAGGAAAATGACTTAGGGGGTACTTTACACAAGCGGATATATTTGCGAATAATTATAAGAATACCAATTTTTTTTAAAATGAATCACCACGAGCTATAAGCAAATATATATTTAAAATGGAGGTGTATGAAATAGCGAGCTGAAAATTGACAGAATTTAAAAAATATATAATACTATTCCTAGGTGTGAAGTTTGCAAGAGGGGTAGAAACCCCAGATAAATATAAAAGTTTTAATATTTTAAATTTAAAATTAGTTTTGTAAGATTGAGGAGTTTCAATAATTCCAAGACCCAAAGAAAAGAAAAACACATCAACAAATACAAAAAATGTTTAAATCATGAAAGTTTTTTTTTTAATTTTGAATTACTGTTTTTCGCATTTCAAAAGAGTTTGGTAAATGTCCGCTTACGTAAAGTATCCTCTAAGCAGTTTTTCCGAGAAAATGAGATACTTAACTTTGTTTGTTGGGTTCAAATAAGCCTAGATACGTATTTTAATCAAAATTGTTAAAGCCGATTTCTATATAATTTTTTACTCTTCCACCCCCCACCACCTTAGTTGAATTACCTTTAATTTCAAGAGTAGGTCAGTATTTAAAATAATTGGATAACCTTGTAAAACACCAAGATACTGTTGTTGCCTACCACACCCCATCCATTATCTGTCAAGCTGTCAGGATAGCCTATCAACTGTTGGGAGTTGTCGGGTAGGAGCGTTTAAAATAGTCAAACTCGTGTTGATGGATTTATTGTAGACTAAATTACATAATGTAGTGTAGATAGTTAATTGGTAACATATTACCAAAGATATAGCCCCAGTTATTCATTCTAGCAAACAGTTCTTGAATACGTCTATATTGGTGAACCACCCCACCCCGTCCTAGACAAGAACTACTTATGTCCTACCTCTACGGTCCTTGCTGTCAACTATCAAAACACTCTCCAAAGACTCTCCGAAAAACAAGAAGACCCTTGTCATAGTTTCACATCTACTCGTAGCTTAAAAATGTTTCATACTTATTGATGTTTTGCTAAATGTATTTTACTGATATGTAACTACAGTAGCCCCATGACTTCTTTGGTGCTGACTGACAGCTTTGAAAAGATACCAGACCAAATTATGTAACCCTACGCCGAACCATATGATCTGCAAAAACATGTGTTTATCAGCTGTCACTTCTGACAGTCAAAATTTAGGTATATACCTAAATGTTTTTTTACTCTTCCACCCCCCACCACCTTAGTTGAATTACCTTTAATTTCAAGAGTAGGTCAGTATTTAAAATAATTGGATAACCTTGTAAAACACCAAGATACTGTTGTTGCCTACCACACCCCATCCATTATCTGTCAAGCTGTCAGGATAGCCTATCAACTGTTGGGAGTTGTCGGGTAGGAGCGTTTAAAATAGTCAAACTCGTGTTGATGGATTTATTGTAGACTAAATTACATAATGTAGTGTAGATAGTTAATTGGTAACATATTACCAAAGATATAGCCCCAGTTATTCATTCTAGCAAACAGTTCTTGAATACGTCTATATTGGTGAACCACCCCACCCCGTCCTAGACAAGAACTACTTATGTCCTACCTCTACGGTCCTTGCTGTCAACTATCAAAACACTCTCCAAAGACTCTCCGAAAAACAAGAAGACCCTTGTCATAGTTTCACATCTACTCGTAGCTTAAAAATGTTTCATACTTATTGATGTTTTGCTAAATGTATTTTACTGATATGTAACTACAGTAGCCCCATGACTTCTTTGGTGCTGACTGACAGCTTTGAAAAGATACCAGACCAAATTATGTAACCCTACGCCGAACCATATGATCTGCAAAAACATGTGTTTATCAGCTGTCACTTCTGACAGTCAAAATTTAGGTATATACCTAAATGTTGGCTGTCAGCTGTGAGCTGTCAGCTGTCAGTCAGCACCAAAGAAGTCATGGGGCTACTGTATATACTCAAAACATATGTAAACTCTTTGTGGACTGTTCTGATTAGGTTGGCCTAGTCAGACTTTCATTATTACGAGAGAACTGTGCCTCTTATGCAACATACCAACGTCCCAACGTTACTAAGACACTGAAAATACCGAGTTTTAACCCGATCGGTGAAATGGTTTCGGTTATAAGGTGATGAACAAACACATCGACAGACGATATGGCTAAAACCACTTTTTTTAGACTGATTTCTGGAAACAAGGACATCAGTAAAAATCTCTAATTACATTTTCTTTTTTGACAATCATAATACTTCCTTTTCCTTAGGGGTTGCGATACAATAAACAAAACCAAACAATTAATACAAATAGAAGTTTGTATCGTGTAATGAAATTCGATATTAATTTCTATTTGGTCGGAGATCGAATTTTGATCTCGGGCCTTAGGAATGGTTTATCTGTGATATTTTCATCCTATCTCTAAGCTAATATAGGTAGCGTTTCCTACAAGCCATATCCCTTATAACTCCCCCCACCCCCTTAGATTAAGTCATTTATAACCTCCCATCCCCCGAGTTGGATGAACTAAGAACGAATAAAGTAAAAGTTGCAAACAAAATGTTCAAACGTTTCTGACACGGGTCTTCGTAAGAGAAGTACACATTCTCCACAACTTTTCTCTTTCCTTTAGCTTCATCCCGTTTCTTCATCCTTTCTTTATAAAACAAAGCAATCCTAAGTCCTTTTGTTCAAACTCCCAATCTTTGCCATTTGAGAATGCGGCCCTATCTTTTCGACTTAAACGTTCACGAGTAAAAGCAATATAAACCAAGTGATGCGTCCTTCAGACTAAAGCCTCATGCTGATGTGTCCCAACATACAAAAGTGATATTTTGACAAATCTACTTATCTTCAATATAAATGGTTTTTTTAAAAAAAGGGAAGTTTGGGAGAAGGGACGGAATTGGAAAGGAAGAAATCTTTCACTTGAAGAAAAAAGTTGTAAGTCCTTCCTCCCCCTCATCTTCTTGAAAGGATAAAGTAGAGAAGAGATTTGTTGAGTTGACGCAGGAGGCCGCTAATTCTCTGTGATCGGTCCACGCCGCGTTCTTGGGGAGTCAGCCCTTCCAGCTTCCTCGACAGGAGTTAATCTTCCACGCGTCAGTCTTTTAGGGAGTGTCATAACTGATCTGGCACGCAACAAGGAATTGTAGGCGTGCTTTAGGAGGATACATTCAGGAAGGGACAGCAGGTGCTTTCATGGATTATATCTGATTAACCTTGGCGGATATAAACTGGAGTGAATAGACTATGCTTTATATGGAATATGATTGAATAACCTTGGCGGATATAAGCTGGAGTGAATAGACTATGCTTTACATGGAATATGATTGAATAACCTTGGCGGATATAAGCTGGAGTGAATAGACTATGCTTTACATGGAATATGATTGAATAACCTTGGCGGATATAAGCTGGAGTGAATAGACTATGCTTTACATGGAATATGATTGAATAACCTTGGCGGATATAAGCTGGAGTGAATAGACTATGCTTTACATGTAATATGATTGAATAACCTTGGCGGATATAAGCTGGAGTGAATAGACTATGCTTTACATGTAATATATCTGATTAACCTTGGCGGATATAAGCTGGAGTGAATAGAATATGCTTTACATGTAATATATCTGATTAACCTTGGCGGATATAAGCTGGAGTGAATAGAATATGCTTTACATGGAGTATGATTGAATAAACTTGGCGGATATAAGCGTGAGGGGGACCATATGTATTTTAAATGTTAGAGCTTGAAACAGAAATCTTGTTTGATTACTTTTCCCGCCAATAGTGTGCTGTTAACACCCTGTTTAAGATATTCACGGCGAGTCTAACGCTCTAAGGGCTGGTCCGATCCATCTGGAGGAACCTGCCCTTAACCTGGATAGTGTCGCCCGACCGCGCTATCTGGGAGAAAGCACATTCACTAGGTAAGTCAGGAAAGTTGTTCCCCGTTGCTTTCCGCACTGAATTACTCTCCGAAGGAAGTTGTGCTACGGATCTTCATCACTTGGTAAAAAAAAAAAACAACCTTGGCCGAGCTTGAACCCACGAACCTCGCGTCCTGAGACGAACACTTTACCGCAGTGCCATCAAGTCCATCGTCAAGATCATGTGACTCGCTTCAAAGAGTAGTCTAGATATATTGCCGCTGACGAGGATATCGGGGTTCGAATCCTATGAGGGTGGTTTTTCATAAATGGTTTTTCAAAGTACCTCCATGCAAATGTGGATACACTTCCTCTAAATTCAACCTTCCCCATCCATAACACATTAGCCTAATTATTATTGCACATAAGTGTATATGCTAGTCCAAACGGGTAGTAAGACGTTGTGCTATCCTACACTTATCTTTTTAATTTGAATTAACAAGTCCCTCATTTCGTGACCCGACTATACGAAGATAATCTTTGGCGAAAATTGGAACGGACGGTAATTCTATCTGTACTCTTTCTTTCTCGTTCTAGTATCGAAGTTATGATGGACCGTTAAGGCAGTTAAGAGCCCTTAGCTTCAAGAAAACTTTAATTGGACCCAAATATCTACCCAAACCCCCTTTACCCCACTTTTTTTCCCACCGAACTCTTTTTGAACCAGAAAAAAAATAATAACGAGGGATTTCTATCACGGACCAAACTGACAGTCGTCCTTTACATCGGAACACTAACAAGAAAATTGCTCGAGTTAAAAAAGAAAATATTATCTACCTTTCTTTTTTAATAATCTAATATAATATAAAGAGAATAGCATCAGTGATAGTGTGCCCGACTCGGAAAAGAGAGAGCGGGATTCGAGGAGAGCTGCAAACAGCAGACGTCTAGACTTTTGTTTTTTAGACATATTACTACCCGTTCGGGATATATACATATGTAATAATTTCGCTAAGTTTATAGGTATGAGGAAGGCTGAGTTTACAGAGGAAGTGTATCCACTATTGCGTAAGGGGAGAGAGAGAGACAGAGAGGAGGGAGGAAGAAAGAGAATAAAAACACCCTCAGTACACCCGAACTCCTAGTCACCAGCAAACAAGACTAGATGAACGTGGCGTTTAGTCTGCTTGCCTACCAACTCGGGGCCAAATCTAATAAGGACTACTTTTTATTGGTTTATATTAGTGGGCTGGCTGTTGGCTACTTGAACTGCCTACCTAGCCTAAGGGAACAGGATGAGTAGTGTAGATTTAAATAAACGCTTCAACATTGGTTAGGTAGAGTAACCAATTTCTGCTAAAACAAATTTGACACCAGGTTGGGATTGCACCGTGGAGCTATATGGTTATTAATACAATATAATATGTAAAGAACGAACTAATTTAATCAGTCCCATAAATCTCAATTAAATCATTTCGTAGTTATATTTTTTAAGAAGTATTTAACGTGAATGTATAGATTTTAAACATGCGACTAAATAATTTACAAACCAGATACGTTCAAGGACTTTACGTACCTATGACGTCATGGTAGGACAAGGTAGGATTTCCCATGTTAATGAATTTGCGATTCTTTCGGCGGGCTTTATGAATATAACTATAACATTGAAATAAAACAAAACATAGATTCTTAACTAATTCTAAATAATAGTCTTACATTGTCCAAACATTATTTTTATAATCTTGAAGTGGTTTGTTTGTAAACGTGAATTTTAGCTACATTTCAGGATATTTGTTTTGTTCATGAAATTGTCTTATAGGAATATTCTTGCCAGGAAGTAGATTAAAATAATCCGTGGGAGCAAATGTCTATTTAGAAAAAGAAACAAGGGGGGAAAATAATAATTTTGAAATGCAAGTCAATGTTATCCAGGAGCAAATAGTAGAGCTAGTGTTTGTACTCGTCAGAGGAATAGGGTCAGTAATATCAGCAGATAAAAAAAGGCCTCACAGGGTGAAGTGTTCATTTTATTCCCTTTCTTCCTATTACGTACTGTGAATTTGTGCCTAAAATGTGTGATAGTTCTTGGTGTGCTTGAAGGGAGACGAGTTTAGTAAAATATCTTTGAAATCAAAGTAGGTAGCGTCGTTAAGGTGCGGCAGAAGGGAGCGCGTGTATTTGTACAGTTTTTATAGAATTGAACTTTTTTGGCCAAAATAAATCAAATATTTCCCCAGTAGCAGCGTAGAGTTTAGTTTTCTGCACATTCTAATATCAACAGATCTTGAATATCTGTCAAGGATGTCCTGGCATTTTGTCAAAACTTTTTCTCTTTATTTAAAAAGTTTGGACCAAATTACAGGACAACCTTGACAGATATTCAAGATCTGTTGATATTAGCATGTGAAGAAAACTAAACTTTATGTTGCGACTGGAGAAATATTTACTTTATTTTGGACAAAATAACGTAATGTCATAAAAATTGTAAAAATACTTGCGCTCCCTTCTGCCGCACCTTAATGTCACAAAGTTATTATTTACTAACGGGATAGCAGGACCAACTCGTAGTCAGCCTCGCCCGGAATCGAAACACTGTCCTTAAGTATCGTGGTTGACCCCTTTGGGTAGTTATTTCTTAGCAAAATGATATAATCTTTGAAATGAAATAAAACCATGTCTTACAGTGGTTACAAATTTATATAAAATAAATAACCCTTTTGTTTCAAGTTCTAGGAAAGGCCCAGTCACTTCTAACCATTAAATATGTTAAACTTGTTGCCATGGTGACCGTATTTGCATGCAAGAGGACACAGGGGG
>CABFVX010001679.1:20810-42800 GCA_902151425.1 Timema shepardi | reverse complement strand
CCCCCCCCCCCCAGCCCCCCCACTAACTCAAGGGGTTATTAACGATGTCACCTGCTTGGTGAATTTGAATCTACTTGGCGAAGTGGGTTGCATCTTAACTTAACGCGCCTATCAAACACCACTGTACAAAATAAAAATACAAGGAAATTGTTAATTCACTTGGCTAGGTCTTTTATTAATCTGCTGGTAACACTTCCTCTGACGAGTATAAACACTAAGTCTACTACTATTTGCGCCTGTACAGCATTGACTTTCATTTCAAATTTATCTTCTTGTTTCCTGTTCTAGATATACATTTGCTTACACGGATTTTTTTAATCTACCTCCTGACAGGAAGATTACAGTCATTCTCGTGAATAAACCAAATAGAAGATTTACAAAAACGTGTTAACAAACTCTACTTTAATATTTAAATAAATGTGTGCCAGTGTAAGCCTATTTTTAGACTTTTTTAATAAAAAATATGGGTTTCGTCTCAATGTTAAAAACTTACCGAAGAGAACGTCAATGAATCAACACGGGAAACCGTATCTTGACCTTGGCAACGTACTTGGTTGGAACGAGAAAGGTTATTTTGAGGGACTGCACCCGCATTGGTGTGGAGCTAGGACGGGGAAAACTGAGTAATATATCACTTTTTGGAGGGGATGGAGGGGGGGGATAAGGTACCCCTTGCCCTTCAGTACACCCGATTGAGACTATACCGTCGAATGTATATACTCAAAGAACACGTTTATAAATGGACAAAAGTCTAAACAATTTAGAGAAAAATCTAAAAAAACTGATTCATATCTGACCGCTAGAAAGCACTGACTGGTACGAGAGGAGAGGTCACAATATATTCTATCTATTCTTTACTTCAAGGTCACCTATTGAGAGGGAAGACAAAGAGCATAGGAGACACGGTCTTCCTAGTTGGCTCCCCACTCTCCCTCCAGACGAATGCGGGTACGCTTCCATCACATCCTCAAACCTATCCCCATTAGTACAAGTATGTGAAAAGCCCGAGCGAGCAGTGAGACGCGTTATACGAAATAAACAAATAAATAAAAGTGTTCGTTAGGTCTTTGTTGCGAGTAGGGATAGATGACGTCATCCGTGATCCAAAACTCGAACGTTGATTGGATAACGAAGCATCACCGTGTGTGTGTGACGTCACGCACGGTTGAACCCCACACGGTCAAGGACCGTGAAGCATGCAGGTACAACTTACACACGGGTGGACACCGGGGACAAGTCATACCGGAGTGTACCAACCCGTGGTCCGCGAGGCTATCGGTCCGCAAGCTAATTATTATTATTATTATTATTATTATTATTATTATTAGCACCACGTCTTACTACCCGTTCGGGTTATACGCACTTACGCTAATGTGTAATGGTAGGGTGATTGTGAGATGGAATGGAGGACCTACAGTTTAACGTGGAATCCGAACCACGGTGGTGGCCTGGCATTCCCCACATTCACAAGATGTCTTGTCAGAGGTGAAGGAAGGGTTTGGCAGCTGAGGAAGGATTCTGATTCTAGATAACTCGAGTTTGTGTTTAATTTGGCTCATTAGTGGGTCAAACATTTTATCTATTCATGCTAGAATCCCACCAACCCTATCTATACACCTCGATTACGTGTTTGTTGTGACTTAGTCATAATTAATTAATTAATCCGTTGTCCGACGCCTTAGATCAATCCGTGGCGTGTCTGTCTTCTGAGCTAATGGTCCCTGGTATGATTCCCGGCATGGCCGAAAGAACAAAAGTCATTGGTGGAATGTGGATTACCCCCTTCACAGTGATGGATTGAAGGGAACGCGAAAAAAAGACAAGTGCTTTTGCAATTTTATATCAAAACTTTTGTTTGGCCAAAATAAATTATGTTGTTATAAAAAGTGCCAAAACACTGCCCTTTTCTCGCGTTCCCTACCTTAACGGCCTGGGACCTGGATCTTGCGCCCGTTATATACCCTTGTGAATGTTGTCGATTAGATATTATTTCCAAAATAACGACTTCACTTAGTCAAACAAGTTTTCTTTAGCTTTGAAGTTAACATAATTATCTACTTTTGTTAGTTTTTTTTTTCAGGATTACAAATATGATATAGAATTAAGATTTTATTTAAGTTTTTAGTCGAAACATTTTCACTATAAATTGATATTATTCCACTCTTTCCTCCCTAAAGATTAGTTCTCTCAGAGAAGGTTTCGCTGGTGGTTAATTAACACTCCTTCTTACTTTACTTGGTCTGCACAAAGTTCAGGACTCCTGACCTTTTCAAGCAAACAACGATAGCTCATTCGTACTTATCCAACAGCAAAAGCCGACAGCTATGGTCGTTTTTCCAATTGGAGAACCTTTTCTGAAAGCTTAAATAGTTACGTTCATGTATGTATATGACCAATTATGATTTATGTAGCTCTTTTTTTACATATAAGTTTAATAAACTAGTATTTAGAAATTGAAGATATTTTGTTCAGTATTGTTTAAGATATTATTGTTTGCGTATATACATAATACAGAGTGGCCTACGGAAAAGTAGCCCGCCTCCTATATTCAGCAGGCGCCTCATTCTGAATTGGAGGAGGTCAATCCCCTTCCAACCATATTGTGACATGAAGATATGAGCAAGTGAACTGCTTGTCTAAAGCTTTATTGACTCATTCTTCCACCCATATTGTGACATGAAGAATGAGCAAGTGAACTGCTCTTCTATAGCTTAATTGACTCATTCTTCCACCCATATTGTGACATGAAGAATGAGCAAGTGAACTGCTCTTCTATAGCTTTATTGACTCATTCTTCCACCCATATTGTGACATTAACAATGAGCAAGTGAACTGTCTTGTCTAAAGCTTTATTGACTCATTCTTCCACCCATATTGTGACATGAACAATGAGCAAGTGAACTGCTTGTCTAAAGCTTTATTAACTCATTCTTAATGTCACAATATGGGTGAAAGGGGATTGATCTCCTCCAATTCATAGTGAGGCGCCTGCTGGATATAGGAGGCGGGTTACTTTTCCGTGGGCCATCCTGCATTACGAGTATTATTGATTTATTAATATGTTAGCCCCACATCTAAACAACTAACAATTTGACAGCTCTATCTTGAGGTTAAAAGCAGTGCACTAGGAGTAGTAAATAAGTAATAGTTTCTCTATGTAAGAAGCATTTATATAAGTTTTGTCACTTTAAGGGTCTTATAACTCCTGGATAAATATTTCTATCTGATGGATAAGTTAAAAGTGTCCATTATGACTGCCAAATAACATTAATCTGCCAGATAAAATGTATTTATCCATCACATTTTTATCGAGAGGTTTGTTTAAGTACCTGATAACTTTTATTTGGAAGTTAAAATGGTTGTTGCCATAGTGACGCGTTGTTTTTAATGAGGTTTCGCCTATTAGAATCTGTTTTTAGGTTAAAATCTTGGTTCACGTGTTTAGTAAGCACAGACCCGCGCTCTAACTATATAAAGTTAGAACATTTAGTTCACTTTTATATAAACTGACAAGCTATTTCTAGAGTTATATTTATATAAGAACAAATTATCAAAATGTGAGTACAATAAATGAAATTTTGTAAACGTTGTACCCAACTATTAACCAAATTTTGGCATACACCGAAATTAGTACTTGCAAGGCAACTTTGCTTCTGCGCCCACGTGACCATAAATAAAAGTATAGCACGTGACGCAATCTGTTTCCTCGCATTTGTCTGGCCGCCATTATTTAACAAATGTTGAGCGTTCTCACCACTCGTGTTAACTTGATCTGTGCTTGCTAGGCTGTAGCGCTATCAGCAGGACTTATACGCACGCGCGCACCAGTAAAAACAGTACCAACCTTGCATGTTCTGAATAAAAATATATTTATCCTATAAATAGCTATCTGGCAGATAAATTCAGTTCATAAGACGCGTAAAACATTAAAGTGGCTGATAACTTGTATCTGGTAGATAACTTTAACCTCCCAATAGCAATATTTATCCGGTATTCATAAGACCGGCCCTAAGAGTCCTTTTTTATATTATAAACTTTTAGTGTTTACATTTCTTAATTGTCCAATATAAAGTTTGAGGATACTTATGCAAGAACGTATAGTGAATGCTTGCTTAGTGGACCGATAGTGCGGACCCGAGAACACTATCGCTACACCTTTTAACCTGTGATGACGCAAGCAAACCCAAGCTAGTGTCAACCAAGTATCCACTTAGTCAAGTTCTTGCATACAGCTCTTAGGCCCGTATGCAAGAAAGACTGAGTCGTTTGAGTGAAATCAGTTCCAATCGACAGACCACAGAAACTGTTACTCAGCGCATGCAGCTCGCCCGGTTGCGGAAACAATTATCAGACGGTCGTCCTCATGCCCTCATTTCATAAATCTCATAGCAACTCAAACATAAATAAATACATTCCTAAATAAATGAATAAATGAATACATATCCTAAGGGTACTCTTTAAACGTGAACTCAAATTACTATAACATCAAGAAAAAATCAAGAAATCAGTTTTTGATGTTTATTCATAATAAATAAATAAATATACATATATTAAAAGATAAAACCATTTTATGATGGTATAAAGAAAACGATTATGATGGGCGTAGAGTGAGAAAATATTAAAGATTAAATATGTGTGTAGAGGTTAAGATAAACGCTCATATCAAAGTTAGTATCTTCCTTAACATTAGTAAATTTACTTGATAAATTAAATTAATTTAATAAAACCATTAGTTCTCATGAAACCTACTCGCCAAATCACATTATATAGACCATATTAATAATATTCTTCTTCTCTCTCTCTAAAAAAAAATACAAGTTTATGAGAGTATTTCAAACAGTCTTAAATGTATACACATACAAATTTGAATCTGAGAGGATTCTAAGTAAGACCAAAGGTTATCAAGGCTTTTATCATCAGCCATTATATATTTAAAAAAATAGTGTTAACTTAATTTATTTTTCAAGAAGACAAAATCCTCAACGGATAGATAATAATAAAAGGACTAGATTACTCACAATGCTATTTTATATAGTAAGTTAATATTTCTCATAATAGCCAAGTATAGGACGAGATTCTCAAAAAGTAACATAATAAACAAACTGAATTATCAGATCTTATTACAGAATAATTTTTCTATCTATCTTCCAGACAAAAAATAATTCATATAGCAATGTTCAATATGTATCGATCTTAGCCATAATTTATAAGTTCAATATAATAGTATTTGAACAACCACATAACATTAACCATAATCAAACTTAAATCCAATCTCTGTTTAAAGATTATATTAATCTAAAAAAAGAAAGAAAACAATAGGCCTAGAGAAGAATTTTGAAAAAGTTACACATTTAAAATAATCTAAGCCAAAACGTTAAATTTTCCTTAAGTTTTAAATACGCGCAGCCAAGGCTACGTGCTCCTCTACCGACCGAGAGTCAAGTCCAAGAATGCCGGTAATGGCGACATACCGGCGTTATATATGCTTAAACCCAGAGAAAAGGGAATGCGAGGATAAAGGTGGGAGGAACCTAATTGGGTCACGAGGAAGGGGATACGCATGACAAACACAGCTCTGAGAACGAACTCCATTGTTCTAGAGAATCTCCGATGGACTAGAACTGGCTTTACTTCACTTCTCAAACTCTCTGGAATGTTTCACTTTCCCGCGACCTCTAGCGGTCGCCGCTTGAATTTGGGTGGGCTCAGTCAGTTCATTACGCGCCGCGGTCTTGCTCGAATGTGTGTTTTGTTGTGTCGCTGAATCGTTGTCGTGAGGTGCTAAGACGGTGAAATGGGTTAAGTGGTTCGTTCCCCCTCGTCTCATTTCTTCTTGTTTTGTAGAAAATGCTACAGTTTTAAGAATAAATTAACACGTATGACTCGGTGTATGGATATTGTTGAATCGAAGGAAGTATGCAAGGATAGAGAAGTGTGAATTAAGTTAGTGAGGATGGATTAAGTACGGAGTTGTTTATTTGAGCTATGTGCACAGTTTTGTCTACCTCGTAAGGGAAAGGTGTGATTATGTATGCATGTATGTATGTATTTATGTATTAATCTTACTGAAACCAGCGCATAGTATTAATAAAATTTCTTCTTTTTCTTCTTTTCCCCTTCTGCTTAATCGCGTATTACCTGTCTAGACTATATGCACTTAACTAACGCAAATTTGACAGTTAAGCTCAGTCTGTAATGTGTTTGACTTGTGAGCTGAGGGACCTGGGTTCGACTCCCCGCATGACAAAAAAAAATTGTGATTGATGAAATTAAGGGCTTCTACCTTCACAATGGCCAGAGGGCTGTGGGTGTTGTGTCTATTCTATATATGTGTTAGTTTATAAGTCGTGTGCTGATATAATCAGTCGGTTCAGAAATAAATGATAATACACACAAGCCCAGTAGAATGAGGAAGAGAGAATTAATAGTAGATTAACCAGCATTTCTGCCCTCAGCACACCCGGACGGGCTCCGCACCTTGATTTCTCCATAGCCAACAGTCCAGTTTATTGTGATAGTTAACGCCTTGGACCACGCAACCATTAATTCGTGTGATAAGGATTTCCCTCAGCTGATTACAAACAGTTATGAAGATTAGTAGGTACAAAAAAACAATTGTTTGGAGGCCAGAACAGAATATGATGGCGAAAAAAAATGTGAATAAAATATAGCTTCTTCATTTAAAAAAATCAGTTTGAAAGGGGCCTTCTCGTCTCCTCTCTTCTCCCCTTGAATATATTTTCCGCAACGAAGAACTAAGTCCATCCCCTACCCCCTCCTTTTTTGCTTTCAATCCAAGACAGATGGAAGAAGGTTTGTGCGCGTGTTCAGTGATTGGTTCGTAGGCCCTGAAGAGGCTAAACTCAATAGGCTAGGTGGATTATAGGGTGAGGGGGAGGAGGAACTATCGAAGAAATAATAAGTTAATACACCGTATATCAGGGTCCGGACTGAGCGATACGGCTAAATCTCCGAAGAGATCCCCCAAAGGGCTTTCCAGCTACACTGCCCATAGGCTATGTGGCTATTCGCAGTGCAACCACTGATTCCCATCGGGAACGGCACCTTTTCGCCGGATATGAACCTAGGTCCATGAATGCCATTCCGAGTGCTCGGATACCCGGTGAAACCAGTGCCAGCCCTTCCATGCCAGTTTGCCTTGGATTACTTGGGATGACCCCCACCCCTCCACTGGGATAAGTACGAAATCATCGCCATATAAACGTGGGTAAGTGGAAACACACACACACAGTGTCGCCAAAAGAAGTAAGTTATCAAAGACTAGGAGGGGTTAGTTCCGATGGAGGTTGAGGGTCCTGTTTGTTTGTATTGGGTTATCAAAGACTAGGAGGGGCTAGTTTCAATAGAGTTTGAGGGTACGGTATGTTCGTATGACTATGTTGAAAGCTAAACCACCTCGTAATGTTTTGGAATAACTCTTCTCACTCACAACACCGACATCCGGTTCTTTCCACATACTTTTGAAACTGTTTGCTCTGCTCACATAGCCATAACAACAATATTCTTATTTTTTTTATTAATTAACAAAACGTTTAAAATTAAATAAGGATCATGTTTTAATATTTTTGAGGCCCCAAGCGTGCGCTTCACGCGCCTGCGCAGTGATCCGCCACAGATGCCCTGAGCTATATAAGATTGGGAGGAGAGAAAGGTAAGGGATGGAGAGGGAAGAAGGAAACTCGAAACTACTCTCGACAGTACCTGTTATCAGGACGGGAAGGGGGACGGGAGGGGGCAATGAAATTTGCGTCCAATTACAGTGGCCACTTTCCTGTTTCCTGAAGGTTAGGGTGTATTCCCTTCCTCCCTCACACAGAGTGAAGCGGTTATCGAAATCAATAGCACTCCACGCGCGACAGTGAAGGGGTTATTTCTCGGAGCTGCGCGGAACAGCCCACTATGTGACGGTGGATCGAGCCTAGACCACGGTACACACATGATATATAGAGTGTAGACCTCGGTTGTCTCTTGGGGTAAAGCGCTCGCCTCAGGATACTATATTCATGGGTTCAAACTCAACCGGGGTCGACGGACTTTTCTTGGACGATAAGGATATGTAGCACAACCTCCCTCGGAGGAGGTAAATCCGTCGGTCCCATGTCGGTTGTGGCACGCAGCAGAGCACTGGAAGGTAATTATGTGAAAATACCTTTCCTGGCAAAATTGGTAAAAACCTTTCGTTCTCGTTCATAGAATTTCTCGTGTACTGATAATACAAGACTTAATCAGTCGGTTCAAAAAGTGCACCGTAAATAAAATAATAAGTAGGTGTGCCGTGATGTAACCGACAAATTCCGCCAGCGTGTTCTAGATATAGTTTGAAAAAAAAACAACACAAAAATAACCGATGCCACCAATGTCCCCAAAAACGAACTTGCCGACATGCAGTGCAATGATAGGGAGTAAAAAAAAGGGGGGGGAGGGTATTATTTTGAACAGTACACGTGAAGGTGATTGATATTATAAACGGATGTAACTTGTAAATCAACATAATAATAATAATATAGCGCATATTGGATACTAGTAGACAGATCAGCCAGTACTAATTTACCGTTGTCCAGAGGACGCCCGAATGTACTAATCGTACATCCTTCCCGTGGAGGCTCTTTTCATGTGCTGGTGATAGTGAGTATTATGGTGAGGGTGAGTATGAGTAATAGTGAGTATGATGAGGATAGTGATTATTAGGGAGTGGGACCAGTGGAAACATTTAAACATAACTTAAGACTAATTAACCAAACCCTGGTGATTGTTGGGGTAAGTCCTCCTTAGAGAAAAATATCCAAGGTACCAGCCAGAAATCGAACCGTAGACCCCTAGGCTACGCACTGACTACTACACCACGGGGCCAGTTAACATTCAAATAATAAATAATTAGAGTAACGTACATTTGGTATTTTCATTACATGTGAGTAGGCTACTTTAGTAATGTGGCTGTTTCTACAGTAGCGCACCTAGTAGCCCTATTGTGTATATTGACTTTTTAATTTCAAGTAATGTTTAGAAAACTCTGATAGAGTTTGTTGGTTACGTCGCGGTACACTCTGTATAGAGTCAAACTACTTTCCCACATGAGTCATACGGATTACTGGTGTAATAGTAAGTGACCTGATGATACCACCAGAGAATATGTGGATACAATATAATTAATTATACCCAATGTCATTCCAGTTGGCAGGTAAAGTAAGACAACCCCTCCCCTATCTTGATTAAACCTGTCAAGAGCACGTGGGTTCAATAGTTCTGAACTGTAACTTGAATAATTTGCTCAGCAAATATGTTCTCAAATTCGTTTAAAATGAGATAATGTCACATTTTCACACCCTTTTAAATCAGCTTAGTAAAACTCCGAATAGAGGGTTTTTAAGAAAAAAGAGCCCGGTCGAATCTTTCGATTTATTTTTTTTGCGTGAATCATATTTTGAAATAACGCAATGCGTCAGAGCTGAACGTCTGCACGGCAATTTCTCGCTTACCGGAAATCCTAATTTTGGAAATTTTATTCCAAGCTATACAACGTATGAGAGAGTTTGGGCGATTGTAATTTTTTTTTTTTTGTATTTCTGATTCTCCTTCCTGGATATGTGATTTTTAATTAAACTAATGGGGTAGGGGTGAAGAACAGACACTCTAAAGGGAATGTACCCGCCTGGGGGGAGAGTGGGGAAACATTTGAAGGAAGACCCAGTCTGGATCAACGAGAAAATATATCTGGTATTTGCCGAAACTCAAACCCAAACCACCTTTTACAATCTTAACGTTTAGTCTATGTGCCCACCGCAATTAGAATGTGAGACATTAAAAAAACCCCACTCCATCTAAAATTTAGGGGTAAGGAGGATAGTCTTAAGAAGATATACACTCACGTTAGCGTGGAAAGAGGATGGGAAAATTCTTGGTGAGTTTCCTCTCAATCCTTTTAGTGTCCCTGACCTCACATTCTCCGCTCAGCACATTATGAGCCTGACGAATTTGACCGTGTGACCAAGAGCGTGGGTGCCTTTACCTCTCTCAACTTCCCCTCTCCCACTTCCAGAGGCAAGACAAAACAAAAGAAGGTCAATTCTCACGATGGTATGAGACTCGGTTAAGGAAACTAATAATATTTATTTTTATTTATTTATTTAGCACCACGTCTTACTAATTGTTCGGGCTATACGCACTTACGCTAATGTGTAATGATAGGGTGATTGTGAGATGTAATGGAGGACCTACAGTTTAACGTGGACTCCGAACCACGGTGGAGGCCTGGCATTCTCCACATTCACAATATGTCTTGTCAGAGGCGAATGAAGGATTTGGTAATTCAGATAAATCTGTGCCGAGACCGAGGATTGAACCCCGGCCGCCAGCATAAAAGTCTGACACCTTACCCCTAGACCGCCAGGTCACCTGCACTATAAACTAATTTGTTGGTGCTAGCCTTAAAAATATCGTCGGCCTAAGCAACATTATATGTCATCTTAAGAAATACCCGCAACAGTGGTAGCACGGTCTAAGGCGTAAACCTTTCAAAAAAGTTAAAAGCTAACTGGTGAAGGGGATGTTGAGGTTTGAATCCCGGCACAGGGTGACAATTTATCACTGTGGTTTACCCCACCACTCTCCGGGCGAGTGCAGGTGAATTTCTTCTAGAGTTATCCTTCCAGTCCCCAGCCCTTAGAATAAACCTTTCCAGGGCCAGAATTTTGATGATATGTAAATTTTCTTTTCGTCACAGAGAATGTTCAATGTTTATAGATACTGATGATCCCCTGGTTGTACAAATGGAGATTTTATAGGTAATTTTTTTAAACAGTTTTAGGCACTTTTGAGCCATTTTAAGGCATTCATTTTGAATAAGTAGATTTTTAAATACTATCTATAATAATTTATAACCTAAATGCATAAATACTCAAACATAAATGATTTTACCCCACAATTTTCTGAATGGGAAGCTAATGTAGACAGTGACCTTTGTATTCTCTTTGCTTGTTTGGTTGTAAGATACACATTCCTGGTGAGACTGTAACTAGACTGGAGAGGGTTGTGTTGGGAGGGGGTAGCCATTACTTCTGAAGCAGGTATTACACATTCCTGGTGAGACTGCAACTAGGCTTGAGAGGGTTGTGTTGGGAGGGGGTAGCTATTACCTCTGAAACAGGTATTACACATTCCTGGTGATACTGTAACTAGGCTGGAGAAGGTTGTGTTGGGAGGGGGTAGCTATTACTTCTGAAGCAGGTATTACACATTCCTGGTGAGACTGTAACTAGACTGGAGAAGGTTGTGTTGGGAGGGGGTAGCTATTACTTCTGAAGCAGTTATTACACATTCCTGGTGAGACTGTAACTAGACTGGAGAGGGCTGTGTTGGGAGGGGGTAGCTACAGTAGCCCCATGGCTTCTTTGGTGCTGACTGACAGCTTTGAAACGTTACCAGACCAAATTATGTATACCTACGCCGGACCAAATGATCTGTAAAAACATGTGTTTAGCAGCTGTCACTTCTGACAGTCAAAATTTAGCTATATACCTAAATGTTGAGTGTCAAAAGTCAGCTGTGAGCTGTCAGTCAGCACCAAAGAAGTCGTGGGGCTACTGTATTACCTCTGAAGCAGGTATTACACATTCCTGGTGAGACTGCAACTAGGCTGGAGAGGGTTGTGTTGGGAGGGGGTAGCTATTACTTCTGAAGCAGGTATTACACATTCCTGGTGAGACTGCAACTAGACTGGAGAGGGTTGTGTTGGGAGGGGGTAGCTATTACTTCTGAAGCAGGTATTACACATTCCTGGTGAGACTGCAACTAGACTGGAGAGGGTAGCTATTACTTCTGAAGCAGGTATTACACATTCCTGGTGAGACTGCAACTAGACTGGAGAGGGTAGCTATTATTTCTGAAGCAGGTATTACACATTCCTGGTGAGACTGCAACTAGACTGGAGAGGGTTGTGTTGGGAGGGGGTAGCTATTACTTCTGAAGCAGGTATTACACATTCCTGGTGAGACTGCAACTAGACTGGAGAGGGTAGCTATTACTTCTGAAGCAGGTATTACACATTCCTGGTGAGACTGTAACTAGACTGGAGAGGGTTGTGTTGGGAGGGGGTAGCTATTACTTCTGAAGCAGGTATTACACATTCCTGGTGAGACTGTAACTAGACTGGAGAGGGTTGTGTTGGGAGGGGGTAGCTATTACTTCTGAAGCAGGTATTACACATTCCTGGTGAGACTGCAACTAGACTGGAGAGGGTTGTGTTGGGAGGGGGTAGCTATTACTTCTGAAGCAGGTATTACACATTCCTGGTGAGACTGCAACTAGACTGGAGAGGGTTGTGTTGGGAGGGGGTAGCTATTACTTCTGAAGCAGGTATTACACATTCCTGGTGAGACTGCAACTAGACTGGAGAGGGTTGTGTTGGGAGGGGGTAGCTATTACTTCTGAAGCAGGTATTACACATTCCTGGTGAGACTGCAACTAGACTGGAGAGGGTAGCTATTACTTCTGAAGCAGGTATTACACATTCCTGGTGAGACTGTAACTAGACTGGAGAGGGTTGTGTTGGGAGGGGGTAGCTATTACTTCTGAAGCAGGTATTACACATTCCTGGTGAGACTGTAACTAGACTGGAGAGGGTAGCTATTACTTCCGAAGCAGGTATTTGTAAATAAATGTTTATATCTAGCAACAAGAAAGAGTTTAGTTCTTACAGTTTTTTCATTTCATTTTACATTTTGTATATCACCTGTTTGGTTTAGTGATGTGTATTTATTACGAGTTTCTGTTCATATTTCTAGGTCATCAAAGTTCCAGGCCATGTCTAATTAAATGTGTGGATGAATCCTATTATGATTATAACTAAAATATACCCGCATCGGTAGTAGTCCCATGGCATAAGGCCACTATCGCACAATACTAAATTTATGACGGGGAGATCAAGGTTCGAATCACGGTCGTTATTTCCCACTCTTCCAACAGATGAACGCAAATTCTTTCCCTCTAAATACTACCTTCCTTATATTTGCCTTGTTAATGAAAATATGATCGCACTTTGGTGGTCAAATGGTATAAGGCATCAATCTCTATATAGCCTGGACTACCTATTACGGGAATTTAAGGGTTCGAATCCCGGTCGGGTGTACCGAATGTATTTACCCCCTAAATGGATTTTCCATTCTCTCTCAACGCAAATGCAGTTACATCTCCTTTAAATTAAACCTTCTTCATCATTAACACATTAGCGTAATTATTACAGTCCGATTTTAATAGGAAGAGCCTTATAAAAATACAAACTTGTTTTAAAATAAAGTTAAAAACATTTTATAATTTAGACCTACCCATAAAGTTGTATTGTTTTATAGTAATTTATACTATCTTTCGAAAGTGACCATTGGAGATCACATGACTTGACGTATGAATACGTGAAAGTAGATCTAGTAGCTTTTTCTAGCTGTCACTAATGGCTCTTCTGTTGAAAATTGAATTATACATGAGCGTGTAGCTCGAACGGGTAGTAAGACTCAAAGAAAATGTTGTTATTTTGTGAATATGGGGATAATCCAGTCGGGCAGTAAGAGATGGTGGACAAAAAAAAAACCTACTAATATCGGATATAAAGAATAAATTGACTGAAATGTCTCTAAAAGAAAAAAAAAGACATACAAGTTTTTAGATAATAATTTTTTCATGAATCTGACTCTACGACATATCGCAGACATGTGGACTAAAGAAGGCACTACAAGCCTCGCTGATTTGTCGACAGTCCGATGAAAGTTTAATAGACTAGAGAAAGAGAAGGGGGAGGGGGTGTCCCCACAAACACAATGTTGCATGACCTCGTCACGTTGATCGATTTACCTTGGCCGGGAAGAAAGGTTACTCTAATAATAAATTTAACGTATAGCCCTCCGCCTTTTTATGTGAGGGTTTTCTTACGCTGCTCTGTTAGTTGTTGTGTGGCCCTTTTTTAAAAATATATATAAAGGAACAGTTTTGAAACGTAAAAAATCACAAATCGCAACGTTACTGGGTTGAATAATTTAAAAGTGAGTTTCTTTTTATGAAAATTGAAAAATGTGTGGCAAATTATATATGTTTTAGATAGTGACCTTAAGTCTGACAGTCTAATATGGTTAGATAAATTAGCAGATAAAGTTTAATTTACTGTAGAGAAATGTATAATAATCGTGAACATTTTCAACCTCAAGCTTATGATGGAGCTACACGTTTTATGGGCCCAATACAATCAAAAACGTTGTTCTTACAATTATTTTGCATGTGGGCTTCAGTCGATTAAAAAAAAATTAAACTTAAACTTTGATTTTAGTTGTTATATAGACATATCTCGAGGCAAAATTGTGATCTCAATTTTAATACCAAAATTAAGTATATATTTCCGGTGAGATGGTTTTTAAAATTCAGAAATTTCTAAAACGATTTTGTTCAAAATGGTTAACTGTGAAGTGCTTTATATGCTAAATAGCACTGTTTACTTGCTTTCAGAGAAAAATAAAATCATTTACTAATAGTTTAATAAAACCCCAATTTTTGCACTCAACTTACAAACTAACCTATCTGTAGAATAAACACACCCAGGTTATGTACATTAATCCAGCACTGTGAGGGACGATGATATTTCTGACCTTGCGGGGTATTGAACCCGGAGATTTTAAGCATATTAAGTAGGTAAACGTACTACCCGATTGAGCTTAGTTGTAAGCTATAATACTTCTGGCGTACCTAAGTGGCTAGGTCTGCACACTTCACGTTTTAGGGTTCAGTGAAATAATCCTAAATGGCACCCTTTGGGATTTGCGCAGGCTCTCGGTCTATAGCCCTGCACTGACGCTGGAGATGATATTTCAGGTTAAGGGCACCAACTACTTGGTGGTAAGTATTCCCACGCGGCTCTATTTACTATGGGAATGGAAGTTCTGAAGCTTCTGAGCCACTATAACAATGACTTTATTTGTTCAAGGAAGGCTAGATCTACGTGTTCTTAGCAATTTACTTTTTGATCTCAGAACTGAGACATTTCGAGTGATAAATCGTTGAAAATAAAGTAATTTGTAACTTTTACTATTATATTTGAAACAATAAAAGTAGAG
Source organism: Timema shepardi (assembly GCA_902151425.1). Lineage (NCBI taxonomy): Eukaryota > Metazoa > Arthropoda > Insecta > Phasmatodea > Timematidae > Timema > Timema shepardi. Next base: position 27,690 of record CABFVX010001679.1, on the reverse strand, counting down.
ATGACATGCATGAAGCATTGAATCCTTGAATCCCTCGAATACTATGATATTATGAAGATTCGAGATTCGTAAAATTCTCTGAAAGTGTTTCTAATACAACTATGAAGCCCTTGACTTGAAATAACAGTATTATTATATTTAATTTACATAAAAAGTATTATCTTTATTGCTTACGAGAGGTCCATTTCTTTCGTCAGTGAACAGAGACCGCCAACGCACCCTGTCCTCCACCTTCTCCTTCTGTTAAAACGTCGACGGGAAGAGGGGAAGTTCCATGAGCAGTGCTAGATTACAGTAGCTCCGTGGCTTCTTTGGCGCTGACCGACAGCTCACAGCTGACTTTTGACAGTCAACATTTAGGTATATACCTAAATATTGACTGTCAGAAGTGACAGTTGGTAAAAACATGTTTTTGCAGGTCATTTGGTTCGGCGTAGGGATATAATATTTGGTCTGGTAACTTTTCAAAGCTGTCAGTCAGCACCAAAGAAGCTTTGGGGCTACTGTACGTCAAGTTAAAATGCAACCTGCATCACTAAATAGCTTCGAATTAATCAATCAGGCAGCTTAGTTTTTTAATACCACGACCAAGATAAATGCATGTTATAAATGGGTAAAGCTCGTAGCTTTACTACTTTGGGGTGATTTAGATGTGAGTCAGTAAATAATCCGTTTCAATTGATTAATAATTGCGTTTAAATGCAATTATAGAAAATTACTGTGTGTTAAAATATGGCTCCAAATGAAGTTGTCATCGAGATTAATTAAAATTGTTGTGACTTTAATTCTACGCCCACGTTTTCATTTTAAATGATCCTGTTTTAAACTTCCTACACAAGATATATGCTGTCATTTTTGTAATTACACTTTTTTTTACACTGTATTGATTGACGGATTGCCTCATTCAGTAACGCGTCTGTCTACTGAACCAAAGATACCGTGTTCGATTCTCGCTATAGCCGGGAAAAAAAATCATTGGTGAAACTTTGTGATTTCCTCTTTCACAGTGATTAGTTAGCGGCTTTAAAATTGAGCTGGCTTGTAAGTTGTGTGCTGATATAATCAGTCGATTCACAAAGTGCATGTTATTACATCTCGGCGGAAGAATAAGTTATTTTGCTAGTGGATAGGTTATTTTTAGCAACCATCTTTGAATTTCCAATTAAGATTTTTAAATTTTTTTTAAATAAATTTATTTAAGGTGTTTAGCATGACATTTCTAAATTGATCGATTATATTAGCACGCGACTTACAAACTATAGTCCAATCTTCACAAGAAGAACTTTATTTGAAAGCTATAAAAAAGCTACCACGTCAGGCTATTCATACGCCAAGTCACGTGATTTGCAGCTGTCACTTTTGATAGATAGTGCCAATACCTATAAAATGACAGTAACAATATAGTAGAATTGATCAATGTTGACCTCAAAGAAATATGTTTGTGTTTTATAAAAGGCTTCTCCTATTCAAATATGACTGTAACTTAATTCTAGTTTCTAGAACAGACACAGCACTGTGAAAGAGAAAAGGCAACCAATCTCATCATTGAAGAATAATTCAGGCCATGTCAGGGAGTCAAATAAGGAACCCTTGGCTCAGTGTAGGGACGCTGTTACATAGTTCACACTACCATTGGAAACCATTTATCTCATACAGCGCGCGATATTAAATGTTATATTTCACATCGAGAGTGTTTTTATTTTTGCGCGTGCCGCCTCGGTGGCGTAGTTGGCTGACGCGCTAGTCTTGTTGAGCTCGACTGCTGAGGACGGGGAGATCGAGGTTCGAATCTCGGTCGGGTGTATGATGTTATTTGCCACCCTACCTTATATTTCCTTATTTTTTCTATTTTTTGTGAACAATTTCTAATTTAATTTCGTGTGAAATCTTCGAATTTCACCAGCTGGTTGCTTGCCTGACTATGATACTGTTTACATATATTTAAATGAATAAAAGGACGGAAGGAACAACGTAAAACATTGTTTTAAATAATTTAAATAAGGAATTTTGATTTAAGGAAGAACACTTACCTTTTATTAAGCATATTAATTATCCTTTTAAGAAATGTGATCGACTGTGTTGATTTTGAAGGTCGGCCATGTTTGTTTTAACGCATGGGCAGTGCTATCAAACGAGTAAGTAGTGAACCTCGTGTTTTGGAAGGAAGAAAAAACGAGCGCGATTTTTAATTTTGACAGAAGGAAATAGACATTTAATTCTTTATTAAAAACATTATTCTTATTCAATTGGCTATATTTAAATACTTATATTAAACCTACATTTCATTTTTATTTTATCACTAGTCTATAGCCAACAATTCATTTTCGTTTTTATTTATATATAGTTTGTTTTCTCTTTGGACTTGGAATAGAACATTTTTAAATTTGAAAAGATTGGAAGGTTTTAAATAGTAGTAGAGGAGTTCTTCCGGGTTGGTGGTGCAAGATGGAGCCAAATGGATGTGGGCTCCCAATTTAAATTATTTTATATTGATTCAAAAGTGGAAGATTAAAGTGAAAATAGTAAAAAGGGGAAGCTAAGAGAGTGTGTAAGAGCTACAATGTTTATGCTTATTTAAATTGTGGAAGAATTTCAAGTGAAACAAATTTATGAAGATGGTGTTTCAGTATGGACTAATTATACATGGGTGAGGTCAAACCAACTCTTCAACTTTTGATTATTGTAATCATTTCTTTTCTTTTTCCTAAATAAACCAGAACTCTTTTATTTCCAGCAGGACAGACAAATACAAAGAATTATTTAACATGTTATTTTATGTCTAATTATTAATTTTATTGATTGTATATATATATTTTTTTCTTCTCTTCTTTTGGTCTCAACAATACTGTACTATACTTTATTAAATTAGAATTATAATTAACCGGAATTCCATACGTAGGATTTGGATGTGGACAAAAAGGAAACAGCAATAAATTCACAAAAGTGCCAACAATTGTTTTTTTATACATTTATTTTTATTGGTAGTCTAAATTACATTTTATTCAACAATCCATTTTTTAAAAATCTAAATTGTTCATGTTTTTTTTTAGTTTTAAGTTTACCCAGTGGTCTCGAGGTTGAGAGTCGTTGTGCCACTGAGTTTATAGCCGAGGTAAATGTATTGTTCCTTTTGATTATTATTTTTCCCCTAGATACCAGGGGTGGCACCCAACAAAAACACAAATCATATAGATAAAGAAAAAAACATATTTTTTCTTTTAAAACTTTTATTTTATTTTATTATTTTATTATTATATATATATATTTTTTATTACAGGTGAACTGGGTGTGGTTTTCCCCTAAATGGTTTTCCACTCTCCCTCCACGCAAATGCGGGTTCACTTCCTCTAATTCAACCTTCCCAATTCCTAATTCATTAGCGTAATTAGTACTTAAAGCGTATAACCCGAACGGGTAGTAAGACGCGGTGCTAAATATATATATATATATATTTTTTTTGTGCGTGCGTGCTCTTCTGCTGCCATCTTCGTCGCAGTCAACTTGATCTTCCGAGTTGAAAAGACCTCCCCCTCCTCCCCATCCCCCAGCCATTGCGCCTTTGATCGGCTAAGGTCGGGGAACTGTTTTGCTGACAAAGAAACCAAGAGATGACGAGCGGAATCAGGAGCGGTTGAAGAAGAAGGGGGTGGGGGTGGGGGGGTAGAGAAGATATCGAAGTTGAATTGAGTCTGTCAAAAGGGACGGAGCCACTCAACCGTCCGCTGTTCAGAACAGTAACAATTGACCAATCCAAGCCAACTGTTGTAACAAGCAGGGTGGCAAGTAAGAGGACGGGGGTGTGGGGAGGGATCCCGGCGCATCGGAGAAAGGGTGGACAAAAAAAAAGATTGTATTCCATTCGCTCCGTCAGAAGGAAGCGGCTACAAATTTCCGCGGTCTGTGACTAATGACGAGATCACAACCTTCACGTAATGTTCACGTAACGTAACGTAACGACAAACACCGTCCAGGCTAGAACAGAACAACGAACATGTTCGCGAGAAGCGTGGACGGTTTTCCGAACAGAACATTGTAACAGAATGTGTTCGTTGCTCTGTTGGGCGCCGATCCGTCAGTTGTCGTTTTTTTTCCCCCGTCGAAGCAAAGGATGTTAGTGTTCGGCATTGTTCTAGTCTGGACGCCTCCGCGAAAATTTTACCAAACATACAGTCACTGACCTGAAAGCACCATCGGCGGGATTATTTTTTTTCTCGCTTTGGTAGTACGAAATATTATTATTATTAGCACCGCGTCTTACTACCCGTTCGGGTTGTACACACTTACGCTAATGTGTAATGGTAGGGTGATTGTGAGATGAAATGGAGGACCTACAGTTTAACGTGGGATCCGAACCACGGTGGAGGCCTGGCATTCCCCACATTCACAAGATGTCTTGTCAGAGGTGAAGGAAGGGTTTGGCAATCAGATAAATCTGTGCCGGGACCGAGGATTGAACCCCGGAACCCAGCACAGTAGTCCAACACCTTACCTCTAAACCACCAGGTCACCGAGTAGAAAATACATATATACGCTGCTTCTACTCTACTACGTTTACTCATAGCACCCCAGATATCGAAACACGAATGAGCTATATGGCTGTAATTATGTAGCTACCAACTATGGAAACACGTTGCGAACATGTTCTGTTCAAGTCTGGACACGGCTTAAAGCTTCTCCTCGTGATTTTAAATGGAAGACATCTCGCTGCAGTTATCTTAACGTAGACTTATCGTTCACTTAGCTTAAGGTAATTCAACAAAGATTCTTTGAGTCTATAACATATTGGCAGGGAGGGTGAGTTTATCTTGTAAAAGGCTACTCAGTTCCTTCCAGCAATGTAGCAATGTTTCAGTCCATTCCAGCAAAACAAACCAGGTAAGGAGGCCGGTGTCAACTTTACCTGGGTGTGTCATTAGTTGTAATTATCTGACCCTTTGCCTCGGCCCGGCATATTATGATCTGCTAGTCTGTGTTTTCCTTACAATTTGTATAATTAAAACAATAAATTTCATTAAAAAATACTTTTCAAATCTATATTTTCAATGCTCAATTAGGACACATTAATAAAATTAACGAGTGGGGTTATCAAAAAATAAATTCTAAATAATGAATTAGATGAAATACAATTATTGAGGTGTAAAAAGAAGAACAGCATCTAAATTATATAATATAATTAAAAGTGATGTAATTTTTCCACTTTTAAAACCGCTTATACATTTAAAAAAATGTTTAACGTATTAAAAAAATCTTTCAGTGTGTAGGTACACCTCATTTGAATGTTTAGTTATAGGCCTGCTAAATTTCAGACCCACATATCAATTACTAGTACTTTACCTTAAAAATGGCGCGCAAAAGCATGGAATGGTAAGTTTAGCCCCATATCCCTAGTGAAATGTAATGATTTGAATGAAGACAATGAATCATTATTTATAGATTATAATTATAGGCCTACACCTGATCAATTTGTGCAATAATTTTTTTATTGTATTATGACCTTGAGAATGATCTAGGTGATGTGTTTTTTATTGACGCGTTTTACTAAACGTTCGGGTTATACACCTAGTGGGCTTACTAATTACGCTAACGTATAAGGGATGAGAAAGGTGGAATTTAGAGAAAATGTTCCTGCGTTTGCGTTGAGGGAGAGTAGAACACCATTTAGGAAAACTACCCTCAGTACACCCAACCAGGATTCGAACCCCGATCTCACCGTCTTCAAAAGTCTATTCTATTACGAGAATGACGCCTTAGGGCTTAAACTTTGCGGCCACCGAAGCGGTTTGAGAAAGCTCACATTAAGTGGACGTTATAGTAGCGTACAGAGTGTTCTAGCTAGCTGATAATGTTGCGAGCAAGGTCAACAGGGATATTTAGTGCTGCATTTGTTTTTTTTATGGAATGCAGACTTCTTCTTCCGTCCAAGAGTTACGAATTATAAAACGTCGTAGCCTCTTGTCACACTTTATTTTGTAGCTCTAGTAGTAAAGCTTCTATTGAAAGTACTGTATTCGCAGCCTAATCAGCCCTAAATACTTGGGTTTCATTTTAGTGAGCAATCATTTGTTTTTTAAACTGTCCAAATTTATTGTTTTTGTTTTGATCCAGTTGCTATATTACGTTAATCCTGATTACACAGTATTTTTCTTACATTAATTTATCAATACGTGAACGTTAAGTGAATGTTACGTTACGTGAACGATAATTAATGTTACTCTACGTAAACTTTAAGTGAATGTTACGTTACGTGAACAATAATTAATGTTACTCTACGTAAACGTTAAGTGAATGTTAAGTTACGTGAACAATAATTAATGTTACTCTACGTGAACGTTAAGTGAATGTTACGTTACGTGAACAATAATTAATGTTACTCTACGTAAACGTTAAGTGAATGTTAAGTTACGTGAACAATAATTAATGTTACTCTACGTGAACGTTAAGTGAATGTTACGTTACGTGAACAATAATTAATGTTACTCTACGTCAACGTTAAGTGAATGTAACGTTACGTGAACAATAATTAATGTTACTCTACGTGAACGTTAAGTGAATGTTACGTTACGTGAACGATGGGTGAGTGTTATGTTAATTGTGATCTCGGCATCAAGAAGGATTCTTATAAAAAAAACTCTTAGAAAATACAAGCTTTTTTTGCTCGTCTATTAAAATTGACTGTTTCCGATCATATGAATATATATATATATATATATATATATATATATAAATATATATATAAATATATATATATATATATATACACATAACCTGCTTTAGTACATTTTTGTAAGTGTAAAACAAGTTTTTTACCTATCTTAATTTAACCATATTTCGTTCAATGACTTTCTCTTTTTTTTTGTTTCTGTGTGATCCACTTCTTACT
>CABFVX010001679.1:0-12240 GCA_902151425.1 Timema shepardi | reverse complement strand
GTGTGTGTGTGTGTGTGTGTGTGTGGAGAGAGAGGTAGCCAGGCTCAGTATAGATGGACAATACCACTGATACCGTGTGTGGAGAAGTAGCCAGGCTCAGTCTAAACGAACAGTACCTCCGAGACAGTGTCACTTCTGTATCAGTGTTTACACAGCTTCTGAGGATGCCACCAATATTAGCACAGGCGAGGTCCAAGCCCTTGGTAAGCAGGGTGGGAGGGGGAGGCACTATTATAGGCCCTCCCTGATAGTGATTGTTTAGGGGGAGGGGGGTTAACACGAGGCAGGAAAGCTTTTAAGGTAATTCCCTTTGAAAAATAAGGGCCAGAAGGAAGAATTCTTCTCGAGACAACTTTTCTACTGTTCATGTTCAGTGAAGAAAAAAACATCTAGGGAGTGTGACGTTGACGCACAAACTTTGGCTTTTAATTAAGTAAACAGGTCGCTCAAACATATTTTAAAGAAGTCAGGCTCGTCTAGTCTGGTGTGCCAGTGACGCGAGAGATTAGTGTTTGAATCCCGGCTATGCGCAACAAAGGTGATTCAGACTAGTGGTATTTATTTAACCTTTCTTGCTCGCGTACAGCCAGATAAAATTTCTCTTCAACTCTGTATCCACAAAGTTGTCTGTGCATAATGCAAGCTATACAATATTATATACTCTACAAATAAATAATTTACATCCAAAATCATGTTTTATTTGTGACTTTTAAAGAAATTATATAGATAATATTAAAAGTGGGTTGAATCCTATATTTCTCAAACCCGAAACTTGAAACCGAATCTTAAATTTTATTTTCAGATCTCGATTTTTAATCTAAGCCTCGAATCTTTAAAAATTCAATTTTAGTTATTATTATTATTATTATTATTATTAGCACCACGTCTTACTACCCATTCGGGTTATACGCACTCACGCTAATGTGTAATGGTAGGGTGATTGTGAGATGACATGGAGGACCTAAAGTTTAACGTGGGATCCGAACCACGGTGGAGGCCTGGCATTCCACACATTCACAAGAAGTCTTGTCAGAGGTGAAGGAAGGGTTTGGTAATCAGATAAATCTGTGCCGGGACCGAGGATTGAACCCCGGACCCCCAGCACAGAAGTCTGACACCTTACCCCTAGACCGCCAGGTCACCTTCAATTTTAGTTAAAGTGAACAATCCGACACCATAGTTCAGTGGGTAACGTGTCTGTCTACTCAGCTAAGCATCCCGGGTTCGAATTCTCATTGGTGAAATGTGGGTTTACCCTTTCACAGTGATGAATTAACGTCAGGGGGCTGGGTGTTGTGCCTTTCCTAGTCTTGAGTTATATAATACGACATATGGAGCTACGACAGGCCTATCCGGCCGGTAGAGGGAAATATATGCCATAATAAAAATAATAAAAAACTAACCCAGGCCGTAGGCTGGAAACAGTAATGGATGGGAATAGAAAAATAAAGTTAAGTTAAAGTGAAAGTATTTAAAATTAAATTTAAAAAAAGTTATTTAAGAATTTGTGGCACTGCCAAAATGCTATTTTGTTTGTCCTGCATTTTACGTCAAAAACAATAAAAATAACACATTTTTAGTAGATTAATTGGTTTTTTTTTCTTATTTATTTCAACTACACAATTATATGTAATTACTTTTGCCAGTTGATTAAAAAGCCCTCGAAAATACTTTAGGGTTCGAGCATGTACAGAATGTTTGGAAACTCAACACCCAAATTGCATGCATAGCTTGTTTGAACCAAAAGTAATACCAAATCCCTATACCCTTAAATCCGGAAAACAATGCGAATACCGTTAAATTGTGTTCAAAGTTTCAACGCACAGAGCCGGGAGAGCAAAGCTGTTCAAGCATGCGTGTACAACAGGTTGCAGAGGAGTTAGGCGTGTGGCATATCACACCTCGCCATCTTGGAGCATTGCAGCAGAAAGTTCCATAATTAATAGTAAACAACACACCAGTCTAAATGAGGGTCGTCATTAACGGTCCTTCATCCCAGAAAGTGCTTGCCATTATTACATGTGCAGCGCCACGCGCCTTATTCCTATGCAACCTGTTGTACTCGCATGCTTGAACACCTTTGCTATCCCGGTGCTATACACCGAAAATTTGAACATAATTTAATGGTATTAGCATAGTTTTCCGGATGCAAGCGTATGAGGACTTTGCATTATTCTCGAGTCAAATAAGCTATATGCGCATTTTGGGCTATGAGTTTCCAAACAACCTATATATTACATATTTTAGAGATGGGGCGCTAAAATCCTTTAATGCCCCGAATCCTATGGTATATACGAGATTCATAAAAAAAAATATTATTAATTATTATTATTATTAGCACCGCGTCTTACTAACCGTTCGGGTTATACGCACTTACGCTAATGTGTAATGGTAGGGTGATTGTGAGATGAAATGGAGGACCTACAGTTTAACGTGGAATCCGAACCACGGTGGAGGCCTGGCATTCCCCACATTCACAAGATGTCTTGTCAGAGGTGAAGGAAGGGTTTGTTTGGTAATCAGATAAATCTGTGCCGGGACCGAGGATTGAACCCCGGCCGCCAGCACGGAAGTCTGACACCTTACCCCCTAGACCACCAGGTCACCTACAAAAAAAAGAAAAAAAATCGCAAATACAATATGAAGAACTTGAGTCTATTTTTCTTAGCATCGCATCTTACTACCCGTTCGGGCTGTACGCTGGAGTTTTATTACCATTTTAATCCATTGGTAAAGGTAACTACACAGACTTGTGAAGTTGGGAGGGTTACAAAATCACAAAAAAGGACAAAATTGTATTAATATAATTAATTTACCAAAAAAGGGTTTTCTTTTTGTTGTTTATGACGTAATAGACATGACGTCTAACGCGCAAATATCGCAGTAGACTAGACCGCCGATGACCGGAAAACCAAGGTTCGAATGTAGGTCGGGTGTACTTAGGGTGGTTTTTCCTTAATGGTTTTCCCCTCTCACTACATGCAAATTCTGGTACACCTTTTATAAATATAATTGTCCTAGTCTTTAAAACCATTAGCGTGATTAGTACATTAGCATAGAGCTCCTACGGGTAGTAAGACGCGGTGCTAAGAAAATAAATATACATGACAAACAAAATAGAATTTCAGTGGCAGCATTATTTTAATTTAATTTTAAGTAGCCTAGCTTTAAATTAAATTTTAATTATGCTATTTAAAGGCTTACTCGTCAAAGGCTATCAACTGTCCATAAATTTTGAGCTTTCCGCTTTGAATTTGAATCAAAACCCATAATTTGATTTTCCTCTTCACACCAAAGGAGAACTTTGAAATGACCTGTTGCCAAGTTCTCTAGCTATATGTTGCACTATACCACTTGAATTAAGAGTCTAGTTATAATTGTTTAACCAAAAATAACAATTCTACCTACCGATACACGATCATACACAAATAAGGGTTTCCATGGTGATTTAAACAAATAATGATTGTACAGATGAGCAAATACGCCCACAGAAGAAAAGCTAGAAATTCGCCAGGAAAACTGGATTTTCGTTAGAAGCTACTATTTTTGCCAAATTCTTAACCTCTAGACTTTAAAATGAGATTTTGGTTTGTCAAAATCGGTTCAACCGTTTTTTGTTGCAAGAGCGCGTCGCTACTGGCTATAACGACTGTGATGTTACACCCAGACCATCATTTTGGTTTAAACCCGGTCTGGAAGGCCCTCTCTCGTACCAGAACCCTTATCTCTAGTTGTAATTTGGTAGTATAAAAGATCTTTAAGAATAATATTCTTACTACAGTTTGGAAGGCCCTTTGTCCTACCAAGATACTACTATACAGTTGGATTCTGGTACGAAATAAAGCTTCCTACCGGAGTAAGGGTAAACAAGCCATATGGGTGGGTTAGCGCTTTACGCGGCGCAAGCGACACGAAAATACCTGAAGTTTGAGGAGTGTCGACGAGCAACGAAGCGTGTTCTATCACACGGGATGCGACTGAGGTAGAGTGATGGAAATATCGGTGATTGACAGACATTCAGGGGAAGATCTGTGCATATTATATGTCATGAGACACGAACAAGCCAGATGTTTGGATAGTGTTGGCGAGCAACGAGTCGTGCTCTATCACGTGGACTGCGAATTAGCAAAGGTAAAGAGATGGAAATGTCCGCGATGGATGGGCGCTCTTCGATAACAACTCGTGAGCCGCTAAGAGAACAAACGAAATTAGCAGCTCGTAATCAAACACGTGACGTAGCCTGTTTAGCAAGCGTGGTCATCTCACAGGTATTTACACAACAGTTTGGGTGAGGCTCTAAAGAAAGAATGTTTACCACGTTCAACGACATTCAAGGGAATAACAGACTTCTCGTTTGTTCGTTGATTCACACGTTCAACAAAACTTTAGGGAATTAACGGACAAGTTGTTTTGATTGATTCACACGTTCAAAAACTCTAGGAAATAGCGGACAAGTTGCTATGATTGATTCCCACGTTCATCAAAACTTTAGGGAATAACGGACATGTTGTTTTGATTGATTCACACGTTCAAAAACTCTAGGAAATAGCGGACAAGTTGTTATGTTCATTCACACGTTCAACAAAACTTTAGGGAATAATGGACAAGTTGTTTTGATTGATTCCCACGTTCAACAAAACTTTAGGGATTAACGGACAAGTTGTTTTGATTGATTCACACGTTCAAAAACTCTAGAGTAAAGAAGATAAACTGCTTTGATTGATTCGTACGTTAAACAAAATTCTTGAGCATAAGAGGCAGCACATTCTGTTGAACATGATACTTCACAAAGCAAACTAAAATCACCTGATCACCAATACGTCTTGTTTTATAGTGGATAAACAATTGATAAGCTACTCCTAGACCAGTCATCAGAATATATAGGCTACAAAAAAACATGCCCAGCATCATATGAAATCCATGATAGTCCATAAACTAAACCAAGACCTATAAATCAGATTATGCTAGGCCTGTGACTCCAAACTTTTTTTCTAAGCCTAGCACCCACTTCTGAGAATTGTATGGTAGCTACCACAGCACTATACCCACCACCCCCTCCCCAACACCACACCAAAGCTAAATGTAGTAAGCATACTGAACTCAGCGATAATAGCTTTAAATTCATGTTGCATTCTTATTTGATTATTTTAAACCAAAGAGTTATTAAAAAAGGCGACCAAAGAATTTAAACCACGTGTTTGAACATAAGGGTAAATAAGGTTTTTTTTACAATGATGCACCCACGAAGTGGATAAAAATATGTTAATCAGTTAAATATTTCGAAATGCAATAAAACCATAATAAAATAATTTATTATATATATAAAAAAGAAAAGTATTTTCTCTTTTCCAAGTAAATATGATGCCTGTATTAAAAGGTATTGATGTATGCACTATATTACACAAAATCAATAACGTTCCAAAACGAAGAATAAGTATTTTTAATTATGTTTAAAATATTGTTTCAGATTGAATTTAATTTTTTTTTATTAAAAGTAATGAAAGAGTATGAGAAAACTTAAGTTTACGTTATTTTAAATGAAAAATATAACAGGTAGTTAAAAAACTTAAAATTTATAACAACGCAGAGTTTATAAAGAAGTGTTGTCAACCCAAAGCCTTAACATATTATTTTTAACTGTCATCCAAGTAAAAACCTATCATGAACAGACTTTATAGACCTATTCCAACCAATGAGCTGCACATGTGTTGGATTCAAACGAGTATAACTTCGTAGTCATTGGATTGTAACAGTTATATGTAAATTAAAATGGACATCAATCATTAGCTATATACTATATATTAGATAAATGTGGCAGTATGTAGTGTTTATTCCTGATAGATTTAATAAAATAGATATTCATATCATAGCATTTAATACTGCTTGTGACTCTTGTTTTACTTATTTAATTGTGATTTTTCTAAAAGTGATATTATATATATATATATATATATAATCATTTATGAAAAGTACTTAAAACAGTTTAGTTGTGGATAAAGTACCATATTTACTCCTAAATAGAATCTATATATTTAATGTTTTCTGTAGGTTATATTAGAGAACATTAGTTTAGCTAGGTTTGGTGTGTGTGTGTGTGTGTGTATATATATATATATAATATTATTATTAGCACCGCGTCTTACTACCCGTTCGGGTTATACGCACTTACGCTAATGTGTAATGGTAGGGTGATTGTGAGATGAAATGGAGGGCCTACAGTTTAACGTGGGATCCGAACCACGGTGGAGGCCTGGCATTCCCCACATTCACAAGACGTCTTGTCAGAGGTGAAGGAAGGGTTTGGCAACCAGATAAATCTGTGCCGTGACCGAGGATTGAACCCCGGCCGCCAGCACAGAAGTCTGACACCTTACCCCTAGACCGCCAGGTCACCTATATATTATAACAGCGTTTTACAACCAGTTCGGGTTATATACAATAGCTCCATGGCTTCTTTGATTCTGAATGACAGCTCACAGCTGAAAGCTTTGAAAAGTTACCAGAAACAATTATGTATCCCTACGCCGAAACATATGATATGTAAAAAAATGTGTTTTTAGCAGCTGTCACTTCTGACGGTCAAAATTTGGGTATTTACCTACATGTTGACTGTCAGAAGTCAGCCGTGAGCTGTCAGCACCAACGAAGCCATGGGGCTACTGTACCTATATTCTAGTTACACTAATGTGTTAGGAAGTTGGAAGTTTTAATTTAGAAAATGTTCACCCACATTTGGGAGGGAAAGTAGAAAACTACTTAGGGAAGACCACCCTCAGTGTACCCGACGGGGATCAAACCCCCATCTCACCGTATTCTGCAGTTAAGTTTATTGCTAGAGTAGCGCTTTAGACCATGCTTCCACCGAAGAGGGTTTTGTGTAACTATTAAGCTTTTTCAAAATATACACCTACTTAACTAAGAATAAAATTAAATAGGATATTTTAGGTCAATTTTCACATAGGAATATATTGCCCAAGTTTAGTAAGGGACACCGAAGAGGATATTAAAAAAAAACATGCAGAAAATATGTTAATGCAGATAATGTAGGATATGCTGCCTACCTTTAGGGGTAGTATTCATATAAATCCGGTACAATGCATGTTGTCTACCTGTAGAGGGCAGTATTCACACCAATCAGCGAGTGCGCTGGATCAAAAGGACACTTACCTGGAAACAAAAATAAACAACAGTCAATAAGGTATTTGCATACATAAAGCTCAAAAAAAAAAAAAAAATTCCGTACTTAACCCATACTCACTAACTTTCTCCACACTTCCCTATTCGTGGATACGCCCTTCGTTTCAACAACATCCATACACCGAGTCTTACATGCTCTTTGGTTCTTAGAACACTTAATTTTCCTCTTTTTTTACACATTCGTCTACTTTTGATTCGCACACTCTACCTTCATATATTTGCTTGTTCACTCGATCCACACTCGTCCTCTCTACAGGCCCAAGCAAACGTAAGCCACTTATTTCAAATTGACTTATTGGATTCCCTCACTCCTTCAGCACCCATTCAAGACTCACTCTGTCCATACGAGTTTTTACACATACATTTCTTAGATATCTCATTCCAACTGTGTTGGCCTTGTTCTTGTGTTTCTCCAGACAAACCCACACTTCACATCTATACAACAATGTTGGCATTGACACACTTCTATATACTATATAATTTCATATACTCATTATGAGGTTTAATATATATATATATATAATTGTTCAGTGATCTTTCATGACTCGCGTGCTAATATGCACCAGCGTTAGCTTTGAGATAGGATGGTGAAACCATAGTAATGAAACTAATGTTTAAAATACTCCTCAGTACACAGAGCTGAACTTATAACCTCGCCCTCGATTTCACAGTCCGACACAGTATCTTGTAAGCCCAACGCCCTGGACCGCAAAGTAGTGGAGTGGATGACAGCTACAAATCTACGTCAATTAACAAAGGTTAGAAATATTTTAATTTTCATTTGATTATCTAAAGTGCAACTTCTAAATATCCCGGTTTTATCGTCAGCAATTTTCAAAACTAATCACAGTTAGATTCTGATAAGAACAAACATTTTGAAAATATCAGCATATTACTTAAGATCAACATCTCAGTAAACAGTTTGTGTTATTTTTTAGGTAACGATATTATCCATCGAAAGTGACAGCTGTAAATCACATGACTTGAGGTATGAATATATTTTTGTCCCTGAATCTCACTTCTAATTCGGAATATACGCATATCCACTAATTACGTTAATGTGTCTGAGATAATAGAGGTTGGATTTAGATTAAGTGTACCCACATTCGCAAAGAAAGAAATTGGGAAAACTATAACTTTATAATACCTGACTGGGATTTAAACCCCCAATCCCCCCGTAGTGGGCAGTATAGTCTATTGCAAGAATGACGCCTTAGAGATTTTTAAAAAAAGCAAAGTTTTGATATAAAAGCTGGACAAAACAGTGCCCTTAAGTGTCGTCCCCTACACTCCCATCTTAAAGTGGTATCCGTTGGTTGAGAGGGGCTCCAAGCCACCAAACCGCAAATCAGGTCGAGAGAGCTTCGACACCCGTGTGTTTTCACCTCGCCGCGGTCGCCGGGACATGTCACATGGCTGAAACTATGTCAAGAGGTGGTGAGGGTGTAGGAGGGGGTGTCCCATGTATTACCTTGTGCTAACAAGGCTGCCGTACCACTTACCCGAGTAGCATGCAGTGGAGTCATACGACACCTTTCTCGGGTCAAGACAGTACATCCTCATACAACACTGTAATAGCTCATACACATGGAGTAAATATACATAAATTCAGTATTAAAACACATAGCCCAATAAGAATACACACTTAAATAAAACATGTTTAGAATGCTCTTGAAAATGTACGTAACATTTCAAAACATATTTCACACTAGGTACACAATACAGATAAACCACAGTTTAAAACGCAAAACACATTCGAATTTGATTAAAATAAATCTTAATAAATAATTTTAAGCGTTAAACACATTGTAATGTGTTCACAATGAACCGTAGTACCTGAATAACTAACGAATAAACTATAACACCAGGCTAGTTCGTACTCATCCTGAACTACACGCTATTAATTTAGCCGTTAAACTGACTGCTTGTGAGAGGAAAGAAAGATATTCCCGTCGAGACAGGTGGCCGCTAGTCCCTGACGTCACGCTATTAATTTAGCCGTTATAACTGACTGCTTGTGAGAGGGAAGAAAGGGATTCCTGTCGAGACAGCTGGCCGCTAGTCCCTGACGTCACGCTATTAATTTAGCCGCTAAACTGACTGCTTGTGAGAGGGAAGAAAGGGATTCCTGTCGAGACAGCTGGCCGCTAGTCCCTGACGTCACGCTATTAATTTAACCGTTAAACTGACTGCTTGTGAGAGGAAAGAAATATATTCCTGTCAAGACAGCTGGCCGCTAGTCCCTGACGTCACGCTGTTCACAAACACTAGCGAGCAGGCTTTCTCTTTAGCTGGTGTTGACATGTGTCCTCCGAGCGTAGCTAAGCACGTAATCACGCGCAGTGGCCAATTTATAACCTGGACAGTTATACCCCAATTTTCTTACAAATGAGTATATTTGGTAGCTACAAAACGTTAGTAGATCTACTTTACCTAATCATACGTCAATCCATGTAATATGCAGCTGTATTTTTTGATATATATTATCAAAATCTATAAAATTATACTAATATGCCGCAGTACTATCAATGTTGACCACAAAACAATGTTGTTGTTTTTTTCTCCCTAAAAGGTGTTCCTTATGTTCCTTCATAAGAAAATCAAGGTATGCCTTTCAAGGTAAACGGAGTGTACAACCTAATTATCTCTGAAGGAAAGATACTTTTTGTTTGTTGGCGTGACAAGTTAATATCTCTTGTGTTCGTTCTCTCTGTATC
Organism: Timema shepardi; assembly: GCA_902151425.1. NCBI lineage: Eukaryota > Metazoa > Arthropoda > Insecta > Phasmatodea > Timematidae > Timema > Timema shepardi. The sequence continues at coordinate 2,326 of CABFVX010001679.1, read as the reverse complement.
ATTAATAGCTGTGGAATGTCTATTTATTTGTTTAATGTTATACGTGCCAGGTTGGTCGACACCAATGCCTACCTGTCAGGGAGCATAAAGGCAAGATGGAATCCCCTACGTTGGCGTATTTATTTTATTTATGGTGTTTTCAAACAAAATCGTACGTAGCTTCTAATAATAGTTTGGGAATAACATTTTAAAAATGACTCATCAGTAAACTCTACTCAACTGATTTATTTTGGAAAAACAAAAAATATTATATTCTAATTTATTGTGCAAAATACTCCCCTGATACTCATTTTGAACAAAAAAAGGAGGAACTGCTTTCGAAAATAACATTTTATTATGTGTTGCACATCTTCATGTCATCGCATTGCTATCAAATTCCTCATTTATGGATTTTGATCAATAAAAAATGTAAATATTGACTATTGAGTCTAAAATTAAGGAGATATATCATTGTTGTACAAACATTTTTCCTAAGAGGTTTAAGGAAAAATAACATAAACCTTTTGAGAAAATTACTTATATTTAATTACTCTATGGCATTGGAGAATTATTGCGTTAAAACTTAAGTATTATCTCTTTACAACTAAAGCTCACAAAATTGTATTAATATATTTGCCAGTATCTCAAACTGTTGGTTTCATAAAAAATATATTCCACATAAAAGTTTTTTTATTTTTAATAGTACTACAATTTTGCAATGATAAGTTATTTAGTATCTCAAATAGTTGCGGAGATACGAAAGTTTCTGCCTCTGTAAAGTACCCTGAAAGTCATTTTAATGGTAAAATGAAAATATCCAGTTTATTTATAATCTGAATCAACGCCTAGATACGGATTTTAATCTAAATCGGCAGAGCTGATTTTGAGAAAATCTATTTTTTTCTCTTTTCGCCCTTTATTAAACTACTCTTAAATTTAAGTTTAAACAGACACACAGACAGACGGCATTGAAAGGACCACTTTTTAAGGTTCGGGAGGTCATGAGACGTCAAAGTCCATCAGCATTTCAGGTTTGGTTTTTTTTTTTACGGTCGCAAAAGTTTACCTTTTCAGTTCGAAAAGTAATATATATATTTGCGTATAGCTAGAAAGTTATCGGTTTTATAAAAATATGTTTTGAATAAAATATTGGTATTATAAATATATCTACATATTTGTAATGATAGGTAATTTCATTTCTCAAATAGTTTCGGACATATGAAACAAAATGAGAAGTTACGCATCAGACCGGAGCCCTTAAAGTCATTTTGCCAAAATATTGAGAGTAGCCATTTGAATATTAATAAATGTTTAGAAATGAAATTTAATAAAAATCGTTAAAGCCGATTTTGGGAAAATCAACTTTTTCTCTTTTTGCCCTTCAGTAAACTACCATCAATTTTAGGATTAGATATCCAATTCCAAAAACCCCTTGGGGAAACCCTATGATAATCCTAGCTACCAAGTTTTAACCCGATTGGTAAAATAGTTTAGGCTCTAGTTGGAGGTACAGACAGACGGAAATTCAAGAACCACTTTTTCGGATTCAGGGGGTCATGAAACGTCAAAATTCATCAAAAATTTCGAGTTAGATTTTATTGACAATCACAATACTTTCTCTACCTGTAAGATAGCGAGAAAGTAAAAATTAGGTATGACCGTATTTATCAAACAATTTTGGCTGTAGCCTCAGATACAGTAAGACGAACAGACAGAATAGTAATAAACCATTGTGTAGTGTTGAGAGGAACACATAACTTTAAGATTCATCATAATCCCGAGGTTGAAAATTAGTCACTACTACAATACTTTATATGTTACAGTAAGAACACATCAACCTAATCTTAAAATAAATAGAAACTTACAACATGGCAAACATTAATGTTGGTAATTTTACTGCTAACTATTTCAAGAACAATATTTTATTTTTCCAAGTAAACTTATCTTTATGCCATATTTTATTAATAAGAGTGTGTTGAAAATGAATCACTGATTTTCTTTTTGTGCATTATATTATGAACAGTATTAACTTATGACGCGTCACTCAAAGATGACGTGTACACGAGAATAATAGTGATAAGGGGTTCACTATAAATTCGATGTCAAGATTTTAAGGAATTAAGGCGTTAGAATAGTCGAGAAGAAATTCACTAACGTCAGAAACCAAGTGGAAAGTTCTTGGGTGAAGCTGTCCGGAAATAGGAGAACAAAAAAGGGAGGAGGAAACTACAAATGATAATACAATTTGTGTTGTGACCCTCCTATTAAATGACATAATTATATTCACAAAGATCCATTCTACGCTCCTATAACAGTGTGTTGTGACTATTAAATGACATCATTCTAT